>CM061549.1:47337888-47515388 GCA_030864215.1 Capsicum pubescens
AATATTCTTACCATCTTTCAAATAAAAAGGTCATGAACCTCCTCAGTAAGCCATAGTTTGGTGTTTGTGTATTCTTCCCTAGACACATTTTGACCCATTTGACTTATCAAACTATGCATCTCAAACATGTAGCCATTTCTGATGGACAAGAGAGATTTTTCGATGAGGCGTCTTAGTCCTATCAAGTGAATGCCACAACTCTTAATTATTCGTTCCACCTCATAACTTGGTCTATGATTGTACAAGAAAGCGATATGTAGAAATATTCTCATCTCATCTTTATTCAACCCATCAAGACCAATTTTAAGTTTTCCTAGAATGTCATCATTAGGGATCTTTTTCAACCTATCAATTATGTCTCTAAATTGCTCTTTATTTCGTCCATAAACAGAAGAACCCAAAACTTTAAGAGCTAAAGGGAGTCCATCAGCATACTTCACCACTTCACTTGAAAGTTCCTCAAAATCTATCTCCGGAGATTTTCTTTTGAAAGCATGCATGCAAAACAGTTCAAGAGCTTCATTCTCAGATAATAGTAGGACTTCATATACTTTATCCTCCTTCACATGGGTGATTATCAGGTGCTTGTCTATCGTGGTAGTTAAAATTCTACTACCCCTTCCAAACCACTCTGTCCCTCCAACTATAAGCACTAGTTGACTTAGATGGTCTACATTGTCAAGAATAAGCAAAACTTTCTTCCAGCAGAGCTCATTATTTATAATCATGGTTCCATCACGTTCACTAGTTACAACAATCTTTTTACCCAATAGCTTGCGGATGAGAGTTTTCTGCAGCCATGTTAGTCCCTTTCTCCGGTACATTTCTCCAACATCACCAAGAAAATAATAAGCTTCAAATTGATGATGATATCTCTCATATATAACACTAGCAAGTTCTGTCTTACCAATACTTCTCATTCCCTATATTCCAATGGAACGAACGTCATTGGATTTCATATGTAATAATGAGATTACTTTGTCAATTTGAGTACCCACCAAGCTTTCTGAAACGGGTGAAATAACATTTGGTAATATGTAATCAACAACCTTCTTGATGCAATCTGCCTCATCCCTAAATATTACAATGAAAACAACAACTATTTTAAATCGAACTTTAGAAATCAAAAAGGATTATTATAGAGTTATTTACATTTTGCACGCTAGTGTATGCTCTCTTTTATGATTTATACCTTATTTTACTACTTTAAACAATTTTGCCAAACAATAGACAGCCTATGTTCTTGAATTACCCACAAGGGCAAAACATGAAATTACAAATAAGTCAAAAAAGGATATATGGTCCAAAGTTAAGGTCAAGAAAACCAAACACAACAGATCGAAAAAAGCAAAAGAAAGAAACCTTACTTGCACTCTTGTAAATGGTACCCTGATATTTTCCCAGCTCGCTTACATGCTTCTCTCCATCTTTGAAGCTTCTCCATGTCATCTTTGTATTTTTCCTCGTGTTGAGAAAACGACTCAGCGAAAGGTGAATTTTGATGGCTTACATCAGATGGGATCACATCATAAAAAATTAGAATCACACTCTGATCCAATTCATTTCGGCACTTTACGATGTGTTTAAGCTCCTCCAAGCGCCATCTTTATGATGCATATGTTGGGATATAAAAGAGAACGTAAAAAACAGAGAGAGTATTTATCAGAAGTTGTTTGATTAATATATTCTACTTCAGACGATGACAAGGCCACAATCTCTTGCTTCTTTGAACTCCAGGACATAACACCTGAACCAAGAGAGAACACATATCCAGAAGTACTTTTTTTGTCATCCAAACACCCTGCATAATCACTATCAGTGAAACCAAACAATCTAAAATCTGATGTTTTGGAGTACCAAATTCCAAAATCAGTAGTTCCAACAACATATCATAGAATTCGCTTTACAACCCCAAAATGATGCTTTGTTGGGTTATGCATGAATCTGGAAACCACACTAATAGGAAATGCTATGTCGGGACGTGTGTGCGACAAATAATTCAGACCACCAACTATTCTTCTAAAGCATCGAGCATCCGCCAAACCTGTACCATTATCAGATATGAGTTTCTCATTTACATTCATAGGAGTAGAAGCTATCTTACACCCCAACATATTAAATTTCCTAAGAAGATCAATTGCATATTTTCTTTGCGAGACAAAAATACCATCTAAACTATGTTTAATCTCAAGACCAAGAAAATATTGCAACAATCCCAAGTCTGTCATTTCAAACTTTTTCATCATGAAAGACTTAAATTCAGCAACAAGAGATTCACAAGAGCCCATATAAATCATATCATCTACATAAAGACACATCACCAAGAAATCAGTTTACCTTGCTTTTTCACCTAGAGAGTTGGCTCATTTTTGCTCCTTTCAAATCCATTCCCCAAGAGATAAGAGTCGATATTGTTATATCATGCCCACGGGGCTTGCTTTAGGCCATATAAGGCCTTTTTCAACCTGTACACTTTACTTTCTTGTCCTCTCATAACAAAACTTTCAGGTTGAGAAACATAAACTTCTTCCTCTAGTTCTCCATTTAAGAAGACAGACTTAACATCAATTGTTAAACTTGCCAAGAGAGTTGAGAAGTAAGAGCTACGAGATTTCTCACCGTTTCAAAGCGTGCAACGGGGGAGAATGTTTCATCAAAATCAACTCCTTGTTGCTGTGCATATCCTTTTGCAACAAGCCGAGCTTTGTACTTCTAAACTGATCCATCAATAGAGTACTTTGTGTGATACACCCATTTCAGGCCAATGACGTTCTTTCCTTTTGGTAAATTAACTAATTCCCATGTTTCATTCTTTTCAACAACTTTGATTTCTTCAACCATTTCTTGCTGTCACTCTTCTTTTTCAGCTGCTTCGACATAATAAATGGGATCTGAAACAAGAAGAGAAAATTGACAAGAAGTATATATACTGTTAGAGTATCTGGAATTTGGTTTCCTATCTCTTGTTGATCTTCTAAGTGGATTTGGCTCTGCTGAAGATTCTTCAATTATTTCAGATGTTATTGGTGCCAACTTTTCAGCAATAGGTAACTCATGTGCATCATCAGGAACTAAAGAACCTGTTGGTCTTGAAGTAACTCCATCATTCCAATACCAACTTCTTGCCTTGTTAAACCTAACATCCCTACTTACAATAACTTTGCCACTCTTTGGGTTATACAATTTATATGCTTTGGACTGAGGACTATAGCCCACAAAAACACATTTTTCTTATTTCACATCAAGTTTGAGACGGGATGGAGAAGTATCCAAAGCATATGCTAAACAGCCAAAAACTTTTAGATGGCTTACTAGTGGCTTCTTGCCCTTCAAAGCTTCATATGGAGTTCGATTCATGACTGCCTTTGTTGGTGAGATATTGAGAAGATACACCGTCGTCGTCACTGCTTCTGCCCAAAATTTCATTGGAAGATCTTCTTCTTTCATCATGGTTCGGCCATTTCAACCACTATTCGATTCTTTCATTTTGCTCCGGTGTGCGTGGTGTTATCAACTCCCTGTGAATACCATCTTTTTCACAAAATTCATAAAATTTTTTAGAAGTAAATTCACCGCCTCTATCTGAACGGAGAGCCTTTAAAGAACATCCACTTTGCTTCTCTACAAATGCCTTGAATTTCCTGAAATTCTCAAAGGTTTCAGATTTGAACTTCAAGAAATAAACCCAAATCATTCAACTATAATCATCAGTAAACAACAAAAAAATATCAACTTCCACCTAAGGATTCAATACTTATCAAACCACAAACATCAGTGTGCACCAATTCAAGACAACTTGACGCCCTCCAAGCCTTGTTTACGGGAAATGAGACTCTACTTTGCTTTCCGTAGGCACACCCTTCACAGAAATAAAGACCATCAATTTTAGGTATCCAAACAACCATGTTCTTTTGACCTAAAAATTTTAGTCCTTTAACATTCAGATGTCCATACCTTAGATGCCATAAACTAGTATCACTAGATTTCGCAACTAAAGCAGAATTTTGCACGCTAGAGACTTCTAAAGGAAACATATGATTTTGTGTCATGGAAATGGTTATAATATTTTTCCCAGATTTATTATCATAAATAGTACAACCATAATCATCAAACAAAATAGAGTAACCACCAGTTATCAATTGCTCAACACTTAATAGATTATAAGCCAAATTAGGAACATACTGCACATCATGTAAGAGTTTTACATTACCCTGAGTGGTTTTGATAGCAATTGTACCTTTCCCTTCAACCTTCATTGGATTGTTGTCTCCAAATCGGACCTTAGTTTTTTTAGATTCGTCAAGTTCTTTAAACAGTGACTTCGTTACGAACATATGATTTGAGCACCCACTGTCCCTGAACCACACTCCATCAGGACCATCATCAGTAGAAGATTGAGTCATGAATAACTTACTTCCTTCTTCAACTTCCTCTATGAAATTTTCTTACTTTTGGTCGTCTCTGTGCTTGGTCTAGCAATCAACTTCTATGTGGCCCAACTTCTTGCAATATATGCACATAATGTTGTTTCTGTTTTGACGTTGGTCACCAAATTAGCCTCTTCCTCTTCCGTTTCCACGAACTCGACCTCGGTAAACACCTCTTCCTCTGCCTCAACCACCTGAATATTCTGATTTCCCTTTGTGAAAAGACTCCCCCTTTGCCTGAAAAGCTTTCTCCTCCACCTTTTCATAGGACCTACTAATTCAAACTTCATGGGCTAATAATGAACTCATTAATTCATCAAAAGTATAAGTACAAAGGTCCTTAGATTCTTATATTGTAGCAACAACATGGTCAAAGCCTTTTGTTAGACTTCTCAATACTTTACTTACGACAGTTTCATTATTAACATTTTCACCATATGTTTTCATGTGATTAACAACTCCATACACCCTAGACATATATTCCTACACATATTCTTTATCTTTCATGGCCAAACTTTCAAACTCACAACGAAGTGTTTGTAGTTTCATAGTAATTACCTTCTTGTCGCCCAAATACTCTAGCTTCAGAGTTTCCCATGCTTGGTTGGAGGTTGTTGCAGTTGCAATTTGGGAAAAATTTCATCATCCAGTGTCGATTGGATGAGAAATAGTGCCTTTGCATCTTTCTTGCGAGTTTCCCATAGTTGATCGCTAGTTTGAGCCAGTGCTGGATTTGGCTCAACATAACCCCTCTCCACCAAATCCCATAGCTCTTGGGACTTGAACATTGTCTTCATTTTGAGGCTCCGGAGATGATATTTTTCCCCTTTAAATATTGGAATTAGGGGCTGAGAAGATGAGTTGAAACTGTTGCTTGCCATGGACTGCTCTCAATTTATCGCCCAGTTTTTTTTTATCGTTGCTTGCGCTGATTCCAAAAATATTGTTGGGATTTAAAAGAGAACGTAAAAAGCAGAGAGAGTATTTATCATAAGTTGTTTGATTGCAATTTAAAAGAGCTGCAGCAGGGCCTATTAAATAGACTTACAATCAACCACTATTAGCTAAAAATAAGAAACTAAAAAAATTAGTGGATAAACATGCCCACTACTTCTATCATGCTAATTAACTGAACTAAACTAGCACTACTTTTACTAGCTAAAAACTAGGAACTAATTGACAGCTTTTGAAGCATTAATCAACAGCATATCTCTTTGAAAATATCACGACCGCAAATCTGGATTCTTCTATAGCTTTCAGTAGTTCATTAGGAATTGATTTTCCAGTTTCCAACCGCTCATCGTCTTTAAAATCATTAACTCCTCTTTGTTCTAAAGCAGTATAGAGATGACTCACAAAGTTCCTACGGGTATCTGGACCTCTAAAACTCAAAAAAGCGCCATACTTGCTATCTTTGGAAGAAGATGCATGAGACATTTTGAAGAATAATGCTAAATACTAAAAGGGAAATTCACCTCTTTGGATATATGGTGATAAAATTCTAAGAAATGGGGTTAATAAAGAGCAAGACTTCACTTTTTTCATTAGTCTTAGTCTTTACAAGAAACTTCTTATCATCTTCCTACCAGTATGATTTTTGTGTAAATCATAAAAATTGAGAAAGTTGTTGTAGTTAACAAATGAAGAACATCCGGGGGTTAAACACTACTATTATTTTAGCATATGCTGGTACAAGCTTGTAAATAGAGAGCTCTATAAATACAATATCTAGTACTACTTCTATATTCTAGGCATTGATACATTTTTTAGAATTAGCATTCAAGGGTGTGGCCTAGTAGTCAATGAAATGGGTTGAGCACCATGATGTCTAAGTTTAAGATCCTAGCGAATACAACACACTAGGTAATTTGTTCCCATATGTTATTTGGTACCTGTTGCTGGTGGGAGGTAACAGGTATTAGTCGAGGTACGCGCAAGCTAGCTTGGACACCATGTTATCAAATAATATATATATATTTGAGAATGAAATCAGTTTGTCTGAAGGCATTATATACTTTAAGCTAGTTGATAGTGAACATACTCCAATTTACTATTGTTAATAATATCCAAGATGTTTTCACATTTTAAGTCAATGTCTGGTGTGAACTCTTCTTAGCATTACATATTTGTAGTTATATACATTTTTCCGCTCTGCAATATGCATTATTCATAGAAAGATCCCATCAATAATCACAAGTAAAAAGAAAGTTGACTTACATGTTTTTTTAGATCAATATTTCAAGCCTCCGAAAATTTATCACTCCATCTTTTGAAACTTCTCCATGTCATCTTTGACTTATTCCTCCCCTTGAGAAAATTACTCAATGAATGATAACTCACATCAATTGTTCATTTTGGAATAATACACAAACGTAATCTTTAACTTGGCCTCAACTAGCATCTATGCCCCTAACTTAAGGTGTGCACAAGTAAGCACTTAAACTATTATAAAGTTAAACAAGTATAGACACATGCATCTTACTTGGAAAATCTCACATGATTTGGCATGCAGGCAGCGTGCATATCCCGTGATTTACCGAGTAGGTGCTTGTGTCTACTTGTTCAATTTTATGATGTTTACGTATCTACCTGTGCACATCCAAATTAAAGTTGGACGCATAGATGTTTATTTATTATGTCTTCTTTTTTATAGCAATTGTTCGTTTCCAAGTCAGATTCAGAGCACCTCAACACTCAAGCACCTCGACAAATACCATGATCCATTTGCTAGCTCCCACAAGCATAGATACCGAATAAATCATGACCACTTTAGAAATCACATTGTAACTGAGATGGCTTCTCTTTCAAACCAATCTTGTTTATCATCAACTTATTTAGTGATTCTCTTACTAAAAACTCAAGGTGTTCCTTTGAGCTTTATGTCAATTGATTGGTCAATACAACACAGATGTTTCTCAAGTTATCCTTTTGCATTGGAAAACTTTTTTATTACTCGCTCCGTTCCTTTTAAGTTGTTATGTTTTGATTTTTGAGAGTCAGTTTAATTGAATTTTTAAAGCTAAATTATGTAAAAGAAAAAAAAAAGAAAACTATGACAAGTAAAAAGGAACGGAGAGAGTAATTGTAAAGGTAAAATTTTAGTCTAAAAATGTTCTCTTCCTTCCTTTTTAATTATCATAACTGCCTTTCTAAGAGTCAAACATGTTTACTTTAACTAACATTTTAAAATATAGTTTTTTATTATGTTTGATATGAGAAAAATTATAATTTATAGTACTTTTTAAAAAGTTTTGAATATCTAAATTTTGTTTTAAAAGATTAAATTAATCTAATGTAATCTAATTTATGTAATCAATAAAAGTCTATTATTTCCTCTAAAACTAGAAGTAAAATATTAGTAGTCAAACTTATCTTTTCACAGCATAATTAATAAGATTAGTTTAGTAAAAATAAATATTTTCATTGGAAAAGGGCTAGGTGAAAGTGAGCAAGAAAAATAATATGAGAGACTACTTTTGTGTCTATCAAATCAAGATAAAATTAATTAACATTATATCTCTACTGTTAATATTTTTTTGAAAATCTAAAAAAGTTTATAAGTTTCAAAAAGTTTCTTTTTATTTTCAAATGAGTAGATAAAGACTAAATTAGTAAAACTGCTCATCTTATTTGTGATTTTGTTAGTGGTGAAATACATATGCGACCCCGTGAACTTGTCAGTTTTTTGTGTATTGATATTTTAATAAGGCCTTATTCCTATTTAACCTCTGAAACCCTTATAAAAGTATGTTATTAAGAACATTCGACTGACCTGGCACATATCTTGAGTCTGCACTTGGTATGAGTCATGTGTGTGAAATTAAGTGCATTCCACATGAAAACTACACCAATTGAAACATCACATTCCATTTTTATTTTGCACTTCATCTTTTAAGGGTTAAGAAAGACCAAATTACAGCTTCTCATTTATTTCTCAAAATAAACTCTTGGATCACTACCCATCCTCATCGAAAAGATATTTACAAAGAAAACCCTAGAAAAATCTGTGTGATTTCATTAGTTTCTCTTGCAATAGACAATATATTTATATTATTGACAATAATATCCTACAATTTTGTAATGTGTTTGGTCGATTTGAGGAAGGTAGCACAATAACATTCGAGAATTAAGTCTAGCATAAAGTTCTAATGAGATCTCCATTTCAACATTGACTCCACATTAATAGAGCTTAGTTGCAGTTGAAGAAGATGAAATCAATCATCTTGACATTGCTAGTTCAAACGAAAAGAGAGAATTTTTTTAGCTCCAAGTTAATAATGCAAGATGGTAGAAAAGAGAAAGAAACGAGAAGTAAGAACAGAGGAAAGAAATTAGGGCTAAACAGTTAAATAGGAGGAAATATTATTATTGCCAATACACATGGGGCTTTGAGCTAAAAGTGATAAAAGAGTTTGAAAATGAGGTGTAGGTGACTCAAGTCTTAATAATTGAGTGTAGATGACAATTACTTTATTATGGATTAAGAAAGTTGGGTAAGTTTGAGAATATCCCATAAGCTTTTAAATTTACACTTTGATCCAAATGTTTACCTAATATAACGGAAAACGGAGGAAGAAAAGTGTGTTTCTCTCTCTTCTCATCCATTATTGTTTTCTCTCTCTTATCGATTTTTGTTGTTCATTGTTGCTACTGCTTTATTCATCATCTTCTGCTTCATTATCGTCATCTTCATCTTCTTCTTATTGACCATTGTTGTTGTTGTTGTTGTTACCACTACAGCTACTATTTGATCAATTTCTTAGGTCAAATTTTTTTTCATACATCACTTTCCACTTTGGCATTACTTCACAGGAGACTTTGGTAAGTCAAATTATGATTTTTAGTTGAGTTTGTCATCTGGGTAACTGTTATTGTGTTGTGTTTTCAACAATAGATAATATGCAAATATAAATACAACATAAGAGATATTTGTTTAAATAAATCTATCATCTGTTGCGACAGATGAGCCATCTGTTGCAACAAAAGACATATGTTGGATTCATGTTTATGGTTCTGTAGTGTGGTAACATGAATCAAATAGATGGGTCATTTGTTGCAACAAACTAGTTATCTGTTGCAACAGAGAAAATATCTGTTGTGGCAGATTAGTAACATATTGCAATAGACCCTGAACTCGATTCCAACAGACATGTCGTCTATTGCAATAGGGTAAATATCTATTGAAGCAAATTAATAACCTGTTGCAACAAAATCTAAAATTGATTCCAACAGATGTGTTGTCTATTATAACATATGTATAATCTGTTGCAACATATGATTCACCTGTTACAACAGATGACTCGTCTATTGAAACCAGCTTCAGAAGCGTAACATGAATCCCAATAGGTAAGTAATCTGTTGCGACTGATCACTTACCTGTTGCAACAGATTACACATTTGTTGGGATTTATGTTACGGCACTATAAAATTACTATTAACTTTTTTTAACAAATGACTTTATTTAGGTACCACCAATGGAGGGATGAATAATAATAGGGGTGGATTGTCGTAGTCAATGGATTGAGAAGAGCAATCGATATGTATGGCGTTGGAAGGAGGGTGATGCTAGAGACGATAGCTATGACAGTCCAAATTAAGGTTTCGTATGATGATTTTTTGGACTTAATCATCAGCTATTATGGACTGAATTGTCAATCAGAAGAACTCGTCATCAGCTACATGCACAACTCTTTTAAAAATCAGAGGGTACTACCTTTTAAGATAACTTATCAGGTTCAGTTGCATGCTTATCTTAGTGATTATCTAGGTAGGCGTTAAGGGTGTACGTGGTTGAAAAGATGAGAGTGAATGAGAACCAGAATATAGAAGAAGAACAATAACAATACATCTTTGATGGTAGGTTGGATGATCTAGACATGAATATCCAGATGATGATCAAACACCTACGCCCGTTGATGCAACCAATACAGTGACCAATTTTACTCGATCGACACAGTATGACAATCATCAAGACGATGAGATCGGCTTTTATAAGGGAATGTCATTCAAGGAAAAGAAAGAACTATCTACTACTTTGTTTATTTCTTGCTTGAAAAAAGATTTTAGAATAATGAAGGTGATTAATTCGAGCAAACTCTTTTGCTACAAATGTGCTAATCTGAACTGCAAGTGGTGGTTGAGAGTGGTAAAGTACTTAAGTTCTGATAGATTCATCATTCATAAACGTGAAAAGTATCACACATGTGGTTCGGAACATATTTCGAGCCAAAATCCTGTACTTGTGTGCCATATGTGTGTGAGGTCTTACTTAGCTCCTGTTGTGTGCCGAATCTAGAACTTGCCCTGTTAGTCCTGCCTAGGTTGTAGTATAGGGGTTAGGAAAGGATCATAGGCCATTTTTTATTGTAACCCACTTTCAGCCTAAATGACCTTCCCAATGTGAATAATATCCCTTAATCCCTGATTTGAGCCTATATGCCAGTTTCTTTCTGTGAAATCTCTCACCTTCCCATTTACCTCACAATGAACTTGTTTTAGCCCTGGTCCTCCTTGGACACATTGCACCTTAACTTAGGGAAACAGCCTAAGTTAAGGGTGGCTATCATAGGGATGAGTGATGCAAAATGAGCATGAAGAGAGGTAGAATAAGATAAAATAATAAAAAATTGGGTGCGGTAAAAACGGAATAAGAAAAGAGAAAGTTGTATTAAAGATGATAAAAAGATAATATGATGATTGAAAAGACCGCATCCATCTTGAGCATGTGTGATCAATAAAAGAAGAGGAATAAAAGAAAGTTGAAAAGTGAAACCCTAAGAGTTTAGTGTAGTGTCAAGGAGGCATAGTCACTCTAAAATATCCATGAATATCATACCAGCCCCTAGCCTACATTACAAGCCTAAGAAAATCCCTAAAGTGATCCTAACTGACCTACCTGAAGATTTGGGTACTGACTATAAGGTCAAGCCTATGGAATTTGACATGCAGTGTTTGGAACTTCATTCTAAGAGTGAGACTTATGATTATCCCTATGTTTATGTATGTGAATTCTAATATGAGTGAAAAAGGGATTTTTTTGTTGTGAGGGCACATTGCGTATGCTGCTAAGTCGCTGACTTGTTCAGATAGTGTGATCTTGGTATGGCATGATTGTTATTGCTGAATTTTTGCCATATTTTGATGCTTATGAGTTGCATGGTTGTTCTTCAAAACATCAACAGTGAGTTTTAAATTGACTGACCTTGGAGATGGTGAAATTATTCTGAACTAATATGAGTAGTTAGCTGCCAAATTGTACTTTGTATTCTCTTAGTTATGTTTTGATTGCTTGAGGACAAGCAATTGTTTTAAGTTGAGGGTGTTGATGTGTGAGCATATGCTAACATATTTGAGGCTTTTAACTCTAAATAATCGCAAGGTCTTGAGCAACTTTAGTTATTTTTGATTAGTTTATGTTTGATTTTGAAGTTTAAGCTGATATGATAGAGAACCAACAATAATGGAAGCAAAAAAGTTAAAATTTGAAGAAATCTGAAGACAAGTGTGGCTGACGACATTTGTGATAAGTCGTCAGCCCTGTGATAAGCTATTAGGTTGGTCGTCATTAGTAGACAGAGAATTGGCCTAAAGTGGAAGTTGTGACGATATTTTGTGATAAGCCGTCAAGGGTCTGATAAGTTATCAAGTTTGTCGTCAGCCTTAAACATGGAATGAGTTCCAGCTGGTAAAATCGATGACATTTTGTGATAGGCCATCATAATGGTGATAAGTCATCAGGAATGCCGTCAAACTTAGGCAGGACATGAGAATTGGAGCAAAAGTGTGACGACATTTCTGATAAGTCGTCACAGTCCTGATAAGCCGTCAAAATTTGTCGTCAACCTAAGATAGGACTAGTGTAGATTTGATGAAGACCTGACGACATTCTTGATAAGTCGTCACTATTCTGAGAAAAAGCTGTAACCTTGATTTTTTTTCTTTATTTAGGGTAAACTATTTAAAGCTTTGTTTTAGGGTTTTCTAGTGATTATTATCATTATTATTCCGCACAAGGTCGACACCTTAAGTTTTGGACAGTATATTTTGGTATTTTGTCTCTTCACTTCTTGACTTTAACAACACAACTATTTTTGAGAGATTATTATCAGTATTTTGAGATTTTTTCTTTGTGATCTAATTTGCGATTCACTAGTTATTATTCATCTCTGTAAGTTTATCTTTCAAATCATGAATTCAATTATGTGTTTCGTTCGTTACATCATGAGTGGCTAAACTCCATTAACCTGAGTTATAGGATCTAGGGTTAGGTCTTGATGAAGTGCTAAGTATTCAAGATTCAAAAGGTGGTAGGATTTCTTGATAATTCTGAAGTTTTAATTAACATCTGTTGGTTTCAAATATTAGACACACTTGCTTTGATTTGCTTGAGAAAGAAATCAAATATAGTAGGAAGTGAATTATCAACAGGGACTCGGAAATACTTTATTTAATAATCAGCGTTCTAACAAAGTTGGTTGACCTGAGGTAAAATCTGGGTAGTAAATAGAAATTCCCTATGTCCGAGAGATTAGGGAATTAAATGCCTAAGTAGGTCGAGAGACATTTAAGCATAACATTGATAAATATAGCTTGTTAGCCTACCCACTGTGAGAATCTTGAATCACTTTTAGCATCTGTCATGTACCGGAAGCCCTAGTGAACATAATTCTGGTTATTTCATAAACTCTTGATTTACAAACACCAAAAGTAAAGTGATAAACAACAACTTGTTAAACCTAAACCCCCTATTTTAGGAAACATTAAACTATCAGTGGATTAAATCGCAAACAACTTGAGTTCACACCATATTCCCTGTGGGATTCGACCTTAACCTAGTTGGGTTTTATATTGACAACAATCGCTTACACCCATTCAAGAGTGTAATTTGAGCGTTATCACTACTGAGTGAGCTAAAGTAGTGAATGCAGCTTTGAATTTGTCATGAGAGACATGCTTATTCAGGGGATCTTCCTGAATAGGAGAAGGTGCAGGATGGTTTCCATTTCTTCTTCTGTTAGTCTTTCTGGGAGGCATGTTCTGTAAACGAAAAGAAGATTGAATTAGAAAGAGATTTTAAATTTATCTCATTCTTATTTGTACGACATGAATACTGAAAGAAGGGAAACTTTTCCTAAAATGTCTTGTAGTCTCTTGTCCATAAGTGTGGTGTGCTTCATACCCATGCACAAGACTTTACTCTATGCGGGTTTCAGTTTTCCTAGGACACTTTGAAACCTTAGGCACTGATACCAAATTTGTAACACCCTGGGAGCATACCCTGGATGCCACACGGTGCTTATAGTAACAAGTGACCACAAGTTAACCCATGAGCTGGTACCTGCTGTGAGCACTAAACAAACTGATAATAAAGGATACAAATATGTGAAAAACAAAGTTGGATACACCATAAGGTTTAAGGATTTAAAATTATTTCTAAATTAATATGCCTGAAAGAAAGAAAACAAATGTCTGAAAATAATATTGTAAAGACTGTCAATAATAATTGATAACTGACTAACTGTCTAAAAGCCTCAAACTGACTGATTGTGGAGTTGATGGGACAAGTCCCAAACTAACTCCGTATGACTACTAAACTGAAACACGAAAATAAACATAAACGGTCCTCAGAATAAGAGGACTCACCACTTATATGCTACTGATACGCTGGGAAGTCTAGGTACAGTCGGGAACCTAAGATTCCGAACCTATGATATAATACATCATAGTGCAAGAAACGAGTATGCAGTCAGTATTTTGAATGTACTAGTATGCTAGATGTGGTTAGACTGATATGCATGGGCTCATGTACATGGATAATAACTGATTAAATAAATAGCATGAGATAATTGATACATGGTATGCATGAAAGCTGTAAAATCTGAGGATGCATGACCAAGAATATAACATGATACTGGAATAGTCTATAAACTAAAATACTGAAATACTGATGCTGAACAACTAATAACTGCATGCCATGGTCAATCAAGCATGAAACTAAACTCTAAACTGAATACTTGACTAAGACTATGGGAGCTACCATCTAACCGACATGCCCTAATATGAGTTAATTGGGGTCCAACCTGTGAACCCAGTTGGAAGGGTGTCAGTACCATGCCATGGGTACTAACACTAGCTATAGGATCCACTGAAGTGAAGTCCAGAAGGATTAAAGAGTCATCTTCTACTGGCAGGAGCTCTAGTAAGATATATGTCAACCCTCAACTGGCAGGTTAACATCTTAAACCTACGCTGGCTACGTAGTTTTGGAATGCAGGGATTAGTACTAAGAGTCACACCCTCAACTGGTAGGTGTTACCCCATCCCAGGGTTTGCTCGATGCTAAATCCTACTCTCAACTGAACTGACCTGGATTTTTGAACTGATCTAAGTTTGACTAATATGATAACTGACCAAACTGATAATACTCTAATATATACAAAACCATTCTGAAATTACTGAAACTAAGTACGCAGCTAAGTTTTTGGGTATTCATAACCCCCAATACTCGATAACATTACCAGTGGAAACATACTAAAGCTTCAAAAGCATGATAAGTAGTCATTGTTAAAAATTCATCTCTTAGGCATTTCATCAAACACATGGGGGTCATAAATTTAAAGCAGGGGAATAGTTAAATCATGGCATAATAACATAATTTGTATACAAAAATCATGGGTTAAGGATTTAACATGCAAATATCATCTTTCAAATGGATCAAAGGCTAATTCCATCAAGAACACATGTAAACATGATATAAAAATTGAAATTCATGAAAACATGTAAAGGTTATGATTTAAAATTTTAAAGCAGATTCTTGGACTCCATGGGTTAAAAGAACCCTTGGATGAACACCTAACATACCTTAGTTAAAGAATTCGTAAGAGCCTTTGTAAATTTCTTGAAGATTGATCTTGAATGTTGAAGGAGCTAGTGTTTTGTTCTTAAGAGAGTCTATGAAAAGATAAGTGATTTTTCCCTTTTGGGGCCTTAATCTCGTGTTATGTCTGAGATAAAGTATGGGAAAAGACTAAAATACCTTTTTGAATTCGAAAATAATTAGTTAAACATGGCCAGTGATGCGATAAGTGACTTGTCACGTCGCTGAGTGGATGCGTTAGGCGACACATCATGTTGAACCCCACCAACGCGAAAAGAGGATGTAACGCCCCGAGAATATACCTCGGATGCTAGACGGTGCTCATAATCCCGAGGGACCACAAGCTAACCCATGACTGGTACCTACTGCAATAACTGAATAATAAAGTTGAATAATATGTGGAATTAGTCAGAAACATGCCATAAGGTTCAATCTATAAATAATACTGAATAATACTGAATACTATATTAAATACAAAAACTGAACAAAATACTAAAATCTGAATAACTATCTGAAAATACTCTAGTCTGGGAAGCCTTTAAAACTGTCTGAACTGCGGAGTTGATGGGACAAGTCCCCAACTAACTCTGTCTACTGACATAAACTAAAATACTGTAAATAGTAATCATTTCCTCGAACTATGAGGACTCACCACTACGCTGAATATTGAAAGTTTAGTCTACTGAGGGTGCTCTAGAGCTCGTGTGTCAGAACATATGAAATAAGACATTAGAGCATAAAAAACATGCGTCAGTACTTTAAATGTACTGGTATGCTCAGTGAGGTAGGATGAAATGCATGGGTTCATATGCATGAACAATAATAACTGAATAACATGAGTATGACTGAATAAGAGTACATGCATGAATACGTATACCGTAACTGGAATCATGATAACACTGAACACTGTGTGTGAATACTGATTACTGATTAACTGAGTATACTGATACTATATTACTAGTAATTGAATGACTGTATCTGATAATCCTGAATTCTGAGAAACTATGCTGAGTTCCGTATAGAGCTGAGTTGGGTGACTATATCTGATAGTCCTGAATCTATAGAATTGAACTGAGTTCTATTCTGAGACTGAGACTGAAATTGAGACTGTGGGAGGTAATCATCTAACCAACCTACCCCTTCTCTAGCTAATTTGGGGTCCAACCTGTAACCCTAGTTGGAAGGGTGTCAATACCGTGCTACGGGTAAGGACAAACTGTGAGTTAACCCTCTCTGATAGGAAGCTCTTTCGTCAACCCTCACTGGTAGGATAACTCAAGTGTGAAGTATCAACTCTCATAATGTCTGGTAGGAAGATACCTCAACCTACACTGGCTACGTTGTTCTGTAATGCAAGGATTATTGCTAAGGGTCAAACCTTCTGCTGAGAGGAATGCCCCCATCCCTGGGTTAACTCGATGTTGAATCCTACTCCCAACTAAATAGACAGTGACTGATTTCTAGTCTGTAATAGGTTGGACTGAATGGTTACTGATATTACTATTTAACCAAACTGAACTGAGTTCACTGAGTTCCGTTGACTTGTGGAATACTACTAAATTCTGTTAGAATACTGAGTTTAGTGAGGTCTGAACTGGATACTGAATTACACTGGACTAATACTAATTCTACTGAGTTTTCTTGAGTTCTATAACTGACTGAGAGTACTACTGATTGTGTCGTGGCTGATACTGTTCTATGATTGACCATGGCTCTAGGTAATCCGCTACATTGTTGGGTAAAAGTAGCCCCAGGACTCGATATCATAAATTAAGAGACATGGCATAAACACGAAATATGTAAACTATGAAATTGATCATCATTTATTCATTGGGACATTTTGACAAACACTTGCATGATATAACTTGCATATAAGCTAATTTGACATGATTTCATTCTCTTAATAGTTCACATGGACAATCTATTAAACACTTGGAAGGCATAGAACATACGCATAACACTAATCAACATATGAGCACACAAATTAAATCATCAAATTCACAATTGAAGGCTTTAACATGATCGCATATGATATGACATATAAATCAATAAACTCCACATGAAACTTAGCATAACACATGGATTTGAAACTCAAATAATCATTATAAATATAAATATTATTAAAACCATCATGGTATTCATGAAATCCATATACTTGAAGTTCAAAACTGATTCTTGGACTCCAAGGGTGGAAGAGACCCTTGTATGAACACTTCACATACCTTTGTTGAAGAATTTCTGAAAGTTTATGGTTGAATCTTGAGTTCTTGATTTGAAATTTGAACACCTAGGGTTTTGATATTCAGCAAATTTGAGAGATAATGACTATATTTGCTCTATAAGGAGTTTAATTTCGTGTTTTGGGGGTTGAGGGTCGAAGAGAAAAGACCTGAATACCCCCAAAAATGCGTTCTTTTAATGACTGAAAACTAGGCTACCGACGTGCAGGTTGACACGGCGTGTCGATGTCATCGACGCGATAGCTAATGCATCACGCCATATTTACGTCGATTCACTGGAATTGGACGCTCGTAGCTAGGAAAAATATTAATCAACACGATATTCGATGTGGAGTGCAAAGATCGCGTTGATCCACTGTTTTAAGATTTCAAAGGAGCTTCAAACGAAGTCCGAAAAATCTGAAACTTGTCTGAAAACCCCTATGGACATTCCTGATCATGAATCAACCTAAACATCAACGTTTTAATGGACGTAAGGTTACGAAATAAGATTTCCAACCTTCATAGGATAAAATGACACTAAATCTGAGTACTTAGCTAAAATATTCTAAGTCTGGGACCCCCTTGACAAGCCTAAAGGACCGAATTAAGTTAGGATTTTACGGGGTCTTACATTATCTCCCCCTTGGGAACATTCATCCTCGAATGAGTCTGTTAGGACTGAGAATACTGAGAGACTAACTTACTTACTGGGCATGAACATCTGGAACATGACTATATGACTAATATTACCGATATACTGAATTATTATAATAAATATGCATATTTGATGCATGGGTATAGCTGAACATGATTCATGAATGCATGATTGGGATTACTGATAAGCTGAGTTTCTCATACTGCACATGCCTATCTGATACATGAATGCATGATTGAACTGACTCATGAACATATGACTGAATGTGCAATGGTATCTAATACCAAGTTTGTAACTGAAATCTGAACATGAAACTGAATAAGCTTAAGGAAAACTATTACCTTCAGCTGAGTCTAAATTAGCGGAGAATATATGAGGATACTTGGTTTGCATTTCTGCTTCTGCTTCCCAAGTAGCTCCCTCAACTGACTGATTTTACTAAAGAACTTTGACTAGAGAAACTTCTTTGTTCCTCAGTCTGTGAATCTGATAGTTATGAATCATAAGAGAGGCTGTTCTGAATATCTATGCCCTCTATAGGGACTATGACTACTAGGTCACCTATGCACTACTTTAGCAAGGAGACATGGAACATTGAAAGAACTGAAGATAAATTTGAAGGCAACTTAAGCTCGTAAGCTACCTTTTTAAAACGGCTGAGAATTTGATAAGGACCGACATATCGAGAGATGAGTTTCCCTTTCTTTCCAAAATGCTTCACTCCTTTTATAAGACAGATTTTTAGATACACATAGTCATGAATCTTGAACTCGAGATACTTTCTTCGCACATCAGAGTACGATTTCTGTCGGCTCTGAGCTGTCTTAAGCCTTTCCCTGATCAACTAGACTTTCTTTAAGGTGTCAAACACCAAGTTAGGCCCTACCATTGTGGCCTCACCCACTTCAAACTAACCAATGGAAAATCTATACCTCCTTCCATAAAGCACCTCAAAAGGAGCCATCTGAATACTGGAATGATAGTTGTTGTTATATGCGAACTCAATCAAAGGCAAGTGGTCATCCCAACTACCTTTGAAGTCTATCGCACACGCTCGCAGCATATCTTCTAGGGTCTGAATAGTACTTTCTACTTGACCATCTTTCTGAGGATGAAAGGTTGTACTGAGGTGAACTCGATTACCAAGACCCTTTTGGAAAGATTTCTAGAAATGAGAGGAGAACTGAGTACCTTTATTTTAGATAATGGAAAATGGAACACCATGCAAACTAAACTACTCCCTGATATAGAGTTTAGTGTAATACTAGGCTGAATAGGAGGTATGGACTAGAAGGAAATGAGATGATTTGGTCATCCTATCTACAATGACCCAAATTGAATCATACTGAGAAGAGTACGAGGCAAACCCGTTACAAAGTTCATGTTCACTTCTTCCCATTTCTAGGTGGGAATACTGAACTTCTGCATGGACCCACTAGGGTTCTGATGCTCAATCTTAACCTGCTGACATGTTGAGCATTTAGCCATAAATTCTGCAATGTCTCTTTTCATCCTACTCCACCAATAGATCTCCCAAAAATTATGGTACATCTCCGTGGCCCCTGGATAAATAGAATAACATGCACCATACAGCTCTATGAGAATTTACTGCCTCAATTCATCTACACCTGGCACACACAAACGACCTTGATAACGCAATACACCATCTCTCCCTTGGGAGAAAACCTCTACTTTCTAATTTTTGATTGATTTCTTCAACTAGACTAGACTGGGATCCCTATCCTGCTTTTCCTTCACTTCAGAAACTATAGATGATTCTGAGCTACTCTGCACCCACACACTACTTTCTGTTGAATTGACTAAGCGAACACATAGTCGGGCTAGTTGATGAACTTCCTGGGCTAACTTCTTCTTACTGTCCTCCACATGAGAAACACTACCCATAGACATTCTACTGAGAGCGTCAGCCACTATATTGGCCTTGCCCGGATGATACAGAACACTCATATCATAGTCTTTTAACAACTCCAACCACCTTCTCTGATGGAGGTTGAGGTCTTTCTGAGAGAACACATACTGTAGGCTCTTATGATCAGTGAACACATCAACGTGCACACCATATAAGTAATGCCTCCAAATATTTAAGGAAAAAACTACTGCGGCTAACTCAACACCATGAGTAGGATAGTTCTTCTCGTGGAGCTTAAGTTGTCTAGAGGCATAGGTTATAACCTTATCTTTCTGCATGAAGACACAACCCAATCCGACTCTGAAAGCGTCACAATACACAATAAAGCTGTCAGAAACATCTAGTAGGGTCAATACTGTGGTTGTAGTGAGTCGAGTCTTTAAGTCTTGAAAACTCTTCTAACAAGAATCTGACCACTGAAATTTGACTTTTTTCTGAGTCAATCTAGACATAGGGGATGCAATAGACAAAAATCCCTCAACGAACCATCGATAATAGCCATCCAAACTTAAGAAACTCTTGATATCTGATAGAGAGATGGGTTTGGGCCAGTTTCTCATTGCCTCGGTCTTTTGGGGATCCACTTTAACGCCATCATCGAAAATGATATGACCAAGGAATGCTACTGACCTTAGCCAAAATTTGCACTTACTAAATTTGGTGAATAGCTGATGATTTCTGAGGGTCTGGAGTACTATTTTGAGATGGTCCGCATGATCATGTTCACTTTGGGAGTAAAAAAGAATGTCATCTATGAAGACTATGAAGAACATGTTCAAGTACTGCTTGAACACACGGTTCATCAAGTCTATGAAAGTTGTTGGGGCATTGGTAAGACCAAAGGACATGACTAAGAATTTGAAGTGACCATACCGAGTTCTTAAAGCTATTTTTGGGATGTCACTTTTCCTAACTCTGAGATGGTGATAGACTGATCTGAGGTCTATCTTAGAGAAATAGCTGGAACCCTGAAGTTGGTCAAACAAGTCATCAATTCTGGGAAGCGGATACTTGTTCTTGACCGTAACTTTATTTAAATGACGGTAATCTATACATATTCTGAGAGAACCTTCTTTATTACACATGAATAACACTAGTGCGCCCCACGAGGACATACTGAGTCTGATAAATCCCTTATCTAGGAGATCTTTTAACTGTTCTTTTAATTTTCTGAATTCTGCTGGAGCTATTCTGTATGGTAGAATAGAGATGGGCTGAGTATCTGGGAGACGATCAATTCTGAAGTCAATTTCCCTTTTGGAAGTAACTCCGGGAAAATCATCGGGAAACACATCTGGGAATTCACAATATACTGACACTGATTCAAGAGTAGGGGTTTTTGAACTAGAGTCCTGGACTCAAACGAGATGATAAACACATCTCTTAGATATCATTTTCTATCCCGAAGATAAGAAATAAGATGGCCCCTAAGTGTTGATGTTAGGCGTATTTACACGCCTAAATCACCTTAATGTACCCATATTTTAGCTAAGTTTTGAGGACAAAATATATAATTCCTACACTTTTAGTCTTTTTTCCTGTAAGTGAGCTAACCAATGTGATTAGCAAGTTTTCAGGTATAAATGATGAAGATTTCAGCATTTTATGGACTGTTGGACGCCAAAAGAAACTTCACGTAAGAAGGAAGGCAGCTTCTGGAAGCTTGTGGACTGAAAGTGATGCATGGAGAACTTGTCCCGGGCAAAAACAGCATTTCTAAAGACTTGAGGGATCAGCAGTAACTTAGTAGGATTAGGACAAGTATGCAGTAACCCAGTAGGACTAGGACAAGGATAAAAACCCTATTTCAGTAGGACTAGGACAAGGATGTTATAAAATCCTATTTGCTAAATTTTTCAGCAAGCTTTTTATTATTCACTCATTCATTAATTCAATTCTCTTTCATTCAACTTCCTCTCCTAATTCATGTTACAATTGTTAACAGAAAAAAATGCTAACTCGTGGGAAACACCAAGAGTAAAAACGTCAACCTTGTTGTGACGCCATACTCCTCTCCAACGTGAGATCATTCTAGTTTTGATATGATGATGATGGTTATTGTGATCTCCGTTGCTCTCATGAGTAGCTAAACTTCTCTGTTAGGGTTATGGAAGCCTTATGAGATACTATCTATTGCTATGAGTTTGTGAATTCTTGATACGTATGTTGCTTATATCAATACTCTCTTCATCTTAATTAAATTCTTGTGGTTGCAAACATATAGAATACGCCAGTATAGCATTAACTTGTTCGGAAGAAAAGTTACATGTCTGGAAAAGAGAGAATGACAAGGAAATAGGGCTACCAACCCCTGTTTAAAAGTTAGTGCCGTAACTGGATTAACCTCTTGGAGAATTCGTACCATTAGTATACGATTTTAGCTCGAAAGAGTTAAAGTGATATAATCCTTGATGGTCGAAAGACACTAGGGTTTACCATAGAATACGAATCTCTATAAGCGCATGCATGTCTGAATTCCGCATAACTCATAGCCAATAGATACGTAAAACTCATAAGGTGGACATAACCCTAACTTACAATTCTCATTGATTAAAACCTACTAAACATTCCGTTTTTCTTTGTTACTTTTTTACTCTTAATTCATGCTAAAATTAAATCCCCCCTTTTTCGTAGAATTTTCGATCAACAGTCTACTAATCGTTGCATACTTAGTGACCAAGTATTCCCTGTGGTATTCGACACCCAACCCAGTTGGGTTCTATATTTGACAATGACCGCTTACACTCTTACGAGAGCTGTAGTTTGAGCGTTATCAAATTTTGGCGCTGTTGCCGGGGAATACGGTTGTCAACTAAGTTTGTGATAGTTACTAGACCTTTGGTCAAAGATTCTCGTATTTTACGTTTAGTTGTTGTTTTAGTTTTATTCAGGTTTTGTTCAGTGCATGCCAAATACTCGAAGTTCGGGACAACCATTATTACCCATAAATCCTGAACCTCAACTTATTGGCAGAATGGATGCACAACGTGACATTGAAAGAAGGGCTGCTCAACAGGAGCAGGCTAGATTAGCTGCGTTGGCAGCTGCTCAAGTACATCAACAGAATATTGATAACCCAGGGCGAGCAATAAATCCTGATGATGAGGACCTGGGTGATGATGAGTTACTGAATCCTAGGCGTACTGATGAGGTGGCGGCACCTATGCATAGGAGGTAACGTCAAGCTAGAATGAGACCTGACCGCTGAGCTGTGCAGACTCCTTTTGATGATAATGATGACGATCTGGATGGAGCTGGTGCCACAGGGGCTATTATTCCTCCACCCTTGGCACCCGGAGCTAAGTTCAATATCACTAGCACCATGATTCAGTTATTGCAGCTCAAGGGGTTATTTGGTGGACTCGCAGGCGATGATCTGAATATGCATCTGATCAACTTTATTTCAATATGCAAGTCGTTTGACAATCCAGGAGTTGGGCAGAATGCAATTCGGCTGCGCTTATTTCCATTGTCTCTGTCTGGGGAGGCAACTCTATGGTTGAATGGGCTAACTCCTGATTCTATTACTAATTGGAGGCAACTGAAAGACGCTTTCCTAGAAAGATTTTTTCCGCCGTCCAAGAGAGCACAGTTGAGAGATGAGATCAGCAATTTCCGACAGCTTCCAACTGAAGCTCTCCACGAAACATGGGAGAGGTTCAAGAAGAAGCTTATGCGGTGCCCAAATCATCAGATGACCAACATCCACTTGATGGATATATTATACAGGGCTTTGAACTCAGTGACTAAGCCAGTGGTTGATAATGCTGCAGGTGGGTCATTCATGGACCTTACTTTTCTTGAGGCAAGTGATATGCTAGATCGTATGACAAAGCAGAGTAGAGCTTGGCATACCAGGGATTCTGAGGTAGCAAGCTCTACAGTATCTATTGGCTTGACTGCAGAGCAGAGGCGTAGACAAGAGGAACGTGACCAAGATATGGCTCACATGAAAATGCAGATGGATCTTCTTACCAAGCATTTATTATCAGGGAAGACCAAAAAGGTTAAAGCCTTTGTATCACAGGGAAGATATGATTCCGATTCTGAGGGGGAAGCAAATTACTTGAATAACCAGGGGGGTTTCCGAGGCAATGCCCAAGGAAACCAAGGTCGGAACTATTATGATAAATCTGGAAACAAGGACCGTGATCAAGGTAGTTGGAAGAATAAAACTGACAGGAGTGGTTTGTATATTCCTCCTGGAAATCGTGAGGCCACAGCATCTGGTTCGGGGAAAATGTCTATGGAAGATATGATGGCAAATCTGCTGAAAGGAGTGGAGGCAACTAATACGGGAGTGAATGAGGTGAAGAACGATTTTTCATCAATAAATCAATTGGTTGATTCGCATTCTACCGCGATAAAACAGCTGGAGCAGCAATTGAGTCAACTTTCAGCGGCATTCAATCAAAGAAAAGCTAGAACACTACCTAGCGACCCAGTGAAAAATCCAAGGAATGATGGATCGTGTATGGCTATTACTACCCGAAGTGGTAAAGTGTTGGAAAATCCATCTAAAGGCAAGCAGGTGGTTGATGATATAGAAGATAATGAGATCATTGCAGAACCAAAAGAGGTCGAAGCAGCTGATGAGGTTGTTCATGACGTCACCTCTCAACGTCCACAGCCTGAAAAGATCGCCGAACTGAAGCAAGATAAAAAGGAAGCGGTGGAGAAAACTATTCCCCTTCCACCACCACATTTTCCTCAGAGATTAAAGAAGAAAGCTGACGATACCAGGTTCAATAAGTTTATGACTATGTTGAAGCAGCTAACTATTAATGTTTCTTTGGTCGAGGCACTGGAACAAATGCCTGGGTACGGAAAATTTATGAAGGATCTTTTGACAAAGAAGCGGGCAGCAAGTTATGAGTTGACGGATACTGTTCATCATTGCAGTGCAATCGCTACCAGATCACTAGTTCAGAAGAAGGCTGACCCCGGTGCTTTCACGATTTCGTGCACCGTTGGATCTTTGAATTTTGCCAAGGCATTATGCAATTTGGGAGCTAGCATTAATTTGATGCCACTATCTATTTATAGAAAGTTGGGGTTAGGCAATCCTACACCAACCAGTATGAAGCTCGTAATGGCAGATAGGTCGGTAAAACAACCTGTTGGTATCCTATATGATGTATTGGTGAAGGTTTCCTCCTTCATCTTTCCTGCAGATTTTGTTATTCTGGACTGTGAGGTAGACTCTGAAGTTCCCATAATCTTGGGGCGTCCCTTCCTTGCAACAGGACGTGTGCTTATTGATTTAAGAGCTAATGAGCTTTTATTCTGGATGAATAACGAAGTGGTCCGCTTTGATGTGTAAAAATCAATGAAGCAGCCCATAGATATGAATGTGTTCTCTGTAGCTGATGTTTATTTTGATTATGAGAAAGAAGTATCTATAGAGACACAACTTTTTGTTGATCCATTGGCAGTTGTACTTATGAATGTTGAACGGGAGGATGCTGAAGATTATGATGAAACTATTTGTGCTCTAAGAGGAATAGGGTCGTATTCTCATGCTCCCAAGAAGCTGGACCTTGATCTCAAAAATCGACCGACACCACCAGCTAAACCATCCATTGAAGAGCCATCAACGTTAGAATTGAAGGATCTGCCTAGTCATCTAAAGTATGCGTTCCTGGGAAACGGAAACACACTCCCAGTTATTGTGGTGGCTGACTTAGGTGAGCAGCAAGTTGCAGCTCTCATCGCTGTTCTAAGGAAATACATGAGAGCCATCGGTTGGACCATCGCTGATATTATGGGTATTCCGGCTGGGATATGTATGCACAAGATTCAGCTTGAAGAAAATTGCATACCCACTATTGAGCATCAAAGATGTTTGAATCCACCTATGCAAGAGGTGGTGAAGAAAGAAATTATTAAGTGGTTAGATGCAGGGGTAGTGTATCTAATCTCTGACAGTAAATGGGTGAGTCCGGTACAGTGTGTGCCCAAGAAAGGGGGCATGACGGTAGTTGCAAACGAAAGGAATGAGCTAATTCCACTCAGACCTGTCACAGGGTGAAGAGTATGCATGGACTTCCGGAAGCTAAATTCATGGATGCTTAAGGATCACTTTCCAATGCCATTCATGGACCAAATGCTTGATCGATTGGCAGGGAAAGGATGGTTCTGCTTCTTAGATGGTTATTCCAGCTATAATAAGATCTGTATTTCTCCCAAAGACCAAGAGAAGACAACGTTTACATGCCCATATGGTACGTTTGCCTTCAAACGTATGCCATTTGGGGTATGTGGGTGAGTCGTTTGAATCGTGCTTGGCGAATCTAAGTATGGCGTTACAGAGATGTGTTGAATTCAACTTGGTGCTAAATTGGGAGAAGTGCCACTTTATGGTTAAAGAAGGTATTGTTCTTGGGCATAAAATTTCCGAAAGAGGAATTGAGGTGGATCGAGCTAAGATTGAAGTCATCGAGAAATTACCACCTCTAATCTTTGTAAAGGGAGTTCATAGTTTCCTCGGGCATGCAGGTTTTTATCGAAGGTTCATTAAAGACTTTTCCAAGATTGCTAGTCTGTTATGCAAGCTTTTGGATAAGAATGCAAAGTTCGACTTCGGTGAAGATTGCTTGAAGGCATTCGAATGCCTCAAAGGGAAGCTAATTGAAGCTCCTATCATTGTAGCGCCTGATTGGTCCCTACCATTTGAAGTTATGTGTGATGCAAGCGGAGTAGCTTTGGGTGCTGTACTTGGAAAGAGAAGAGAAAAGTTATTTCATCCAATCTACTACGCGAGCAAGGTCTTGAACGGAGCCCAGAAGAACTATACTGTCACGGAAAAAGAGCTTCTAGCAGTTGTTTATGCTTTTAAAAAGTTTTGTGCTTACCTGTTGGGGACTAAAGTGGTGGTTCATATCGATCATGCAGCCCTGAGATACCTAATGACGAAGAACGATGCAAAGCCGAGGCTAATTCGATGGGTGTTATTGCTGCAAGAATTTGATTTCGAGGTAAAAGATAGAAGAGGTTGTGAAAACCAAGTGGCTGATCACCTATCTAGACTTGAGAATGAGCACACAGCGCAGCCCGATCTCGAGATTAATGATGCATTCCCTGATGAAGAGATCCTAGCCACGATGGTGGAAGAATTACCATGGTACGCAGACTTTGCAAACTATGTGGTAATTAATGTAATACCTGCACATCTGTCTTTTCATCAAAAGAGGAAGTTCATGCATGATGTAAAACACTACTTCTGGGATGAGCCATATTTGTTTCGACGATGTGCGGATGGTGTTATCGGGCGATGCATATCTCATGTGGATGTGTCGAGTATCTTGGAAGCAAGTCATGCTTCCCAAGTTGGGGGACACCATGCAGGTGGTCGAACAGCAAGGAAGGTATTGCAAAGAGGCTATTATTGGCCTTCGATATTTAGATATGCCTACGAATTTGTGAGAAGATATGACCAATGTCAGAGACAAGGCACGATTTCGAAGCACCATGAGATGCCCATGTCAAAAATTCTTGAAGCAGAGCTGTTTGATGTGTGGGGTATTGATTTCATGGGCCCATTCGTAAATTCGTTTGGGATGAAATATATCCTAGTTGCTGTCGACTATGTATCCAAATGGGTCGAAGCAGTAGCGCTGGCCGATAATGAAGGAAAGCGTGTTGTAGCATTCTTGAAGAGAAATATCTTCTCTCGTTTTGGGGTACCACGTACCATCATAAGCGATGGAGGATCACACTTTTGCAACAAGCTGTTCAAATCCGTGTTGGTGAAATATGGGGTCAAGCAACATAAGGTAGCCACGCCTTATCACCCACAAACTAGTGGACAGGTAGAGGTTTCTAATCGAGAGATCAAGTAGATCCTTGCTAAGACTGTAAATGCTAATAGGAAGGATTGGTCTCGGAAGCTGGACGATGCACTATGGGCTTATAGGACTGCATTCAAAACGCCAATTGGCATGTCCCCGTACCAACTAGTTTATAGGAAGGATTGTCACTTGCCCATTGAGCTCGAGCATAAAGCATTATGGGCGTTAAAGCGACTGAATTTGAATTGGGATGATGCCATGAATATGAGATTGGAGCAGCTGAATGAGATGGATGAATTCCGTCTACATGCGTATGAAAGATCAGCCTTCTATAAGGAGCGGATGAAAAGGTATCATGATCAACGGATTGTTCAACGAAACTTTCAAAAGGGTGATATGGTACTTCTTTTCAATTCCAGACTGAAGATATTCCCAGGTAAGTTAAGGTCCAAATGGTCTGGTCCGTACAAAATTAGCCAAGTCTACTCGTCTGGAGTAGTTGAGCTAGAAGACAATAATGGTGTTGTCTTTAAGGTGAATGGCCAACGAGTAAAACCATATATTGGTCCTCTTGACTCGATAAAATGCATGGCCACCATCTATCTCGACGAAATCTAAGTACTCGAGGTAACTATGTCGTGCCGCGATAATAAATCAAGCGCTAGATGGGAGGCAACCCATCGTTTTTCATTTTTTATTATTTTACTAAGAGTTTGTTTTTGTTAAATAAAAAAATCCAAAAAGAAGAGTCGAGCCACAACCAAAACTAAGGCGCTTGGTGGGAGGCAACCCATCTTTCTAATCATTTTTTTTGTTTTTGAATAAGTGTAGGTGCAAGAGGTGTAAAGGAGGAGACTGGTTTCAAATTTTGATTTGGAAGTATTGCATGTTGAAGGTGGTAAGTTGGGAATGAAGAAGCAAAAGGCTATGAGTTAGGCATTGCCTATGAAAATCTAGGCAACGAACAAGGCAAGGCCTATGCTATGGCCTAAGCTCTCTGAATCTAGAATTCCATAGCATAGGCACCGCCTATGCCTAACAATGCCATAGCATAGGCGCCGCCTATGCAAAAGCCTTTTGTCTCTGAATCTAGAATGCCATGGCATAGGCGCCGCCTATGCCTAACAATGCCATAGCATAGGCGCCGCCTATGCTCACTGTTTGGTCTCCTAATCCGATTCCAAACGGGTCAAAACCCGACCCAAGCTTGTCCTATAAATAGAACCTTAGTCTTAGAACAAAAATGCATTGCAAATTCAACCTAAGCGTCGCCTACCTCTCCAAAATCTCTCAAAAATTTTCCTTTTGCTCTTTTAACTTTACAAGAACATCTTCCGAGGCCATCAACCAAGTACAATGGCACCAAAAAGTCGACCCGGAAAAGAAAAAGCATCTACCTCACAGAAAGGCCAGAAAAGGGGAAGAAAAGAGCAAGCTGAATCCTCCTTGCTGCAAATACCTCGACGCATGTATGGGATGAAATGGGTCCTAGAGGAGGAAGGAAAGGAGTGGTACAAGAACCATAAAGTAAAAAAATATGTTCATGTGGAGTTGATACAAAAGGAGAGCCTAGCAAAGAAAGAACCCCGCATTTTGGCTAAGATAATGGTGTTACATCTTAATTTCATCTTCCGAGATATGGGAGAGTGAAATCTCGATCTAACGCGAGAATTCTATGCCAACTGGTCCCCGAAGACCACAGGGAGTGAAGTGAAAATTCGGGGCCAAGTATTGCAGCTAAATGCGGAGTTCTTCAACTCTTTTCTGGGTTTTCCATCTGCTGATCCATCACCACTCAAGGAGCTTTATAATAGACCTCCGTACAGGGTAATCAGACACACACTGTGCGGAACAAGATCAATGGCACGTTGGAGTCGTCACAAGGATACCGGTCGGCACAATACCTTCCCATATGCTTCATTGAACAGAGAAGCTCAGATATGGTTGCGGATGGTCAACTCTTGCCTTATTCCAGGGACACAGTACACAAAGATAACACGAGATAGAGTGTGCTTGGTGTACGCATTGATGACGAACGTCCCTATCAACATTGGGGCAATTATTCGATCTTCAATGGGTAAGGCTAGGCATCACAAGAGGTCCCACTACAGCTTTGGCAATCTGTTAACTGCGATATTAAGGAAGGAATACATCGAAGAGGAACCTGCAGATCATAAGCTTCCACACAACCCGAAGAAGGTTGACCTCACAAAGGTTAAAGATGCTGAATCCATGCATGGCGTCAACCTGACCACTGCAGAACGACATGCTAGGGATGAAAGCTTTTTCCGCCATTTATATGGCATGACGAGGTTTACCATGATGCGGGGGTCGTGTTCCAACTGCTGCAGAGCTCCAACAGTTGGATTATGACTACCCAATGAATGAGCATGCGAGGGCTATGTGTGGAGTAGGTGTATATTTTGAGGAACCTCTTGATGACGACATGCCAACCGATGATGATCGACGAATGCCAGACTCTAACGTGGAGGAGAACTCTAATGACGACGACTCTGATGATGATTCCGATGCAGGGGGTATGACCCCAGACATAGAGGAGGAGTCCGACTAACCAGGTTCTTCTTATTTATTTTCCACTGAGGGCAGTGTGTCCCGTCTAAGTGTGGGGTGATAGTATTTGTATGCTACACTTCTTTGTCTGCATTTGCATTTATTCTAGTTCTTGTTTGTTTTAATTAGTCGTAATTAGTTAGTTTAAATTCTAGATTTTTTTTTAGATTTTGCATGAAATTGTTCTGATAGACGGCATGGTAGTATAACAAGAGTTTGTGCTAAATCATTACTATTGAGAGATTTAGGCTCTACGTGTGACTCACTGTGTGATAATTGTGTGGTTTAATTCATTCATCTGTTGGGTCAAGAGTCTATACTGCTCCCAATAAAGTTGACCATGTTCCTTGTGTGTGTGAGGATATAGTATATTCTGTGTTCTGACTGATGCTAGAACTTGCCTGGTGTGTGTGTAAAGCGAAATAAAGAGTGTGAGTTTAGGAGATGATTTAGGCATTTCTTTGGCAGCCTGTGATTGTTTACCTTCTTTTTACCTACCCGTGGACATTATCCTAGTTAACCCTCTTTGAGCCTTTAGCTATTTTCTTTGACAGCCTCATATGTAAGCCTAATCCATTTTTTAAGACCATAATTTGATCCAAATTCCTAAGTGCTTTAAATTGTGAAGTCATGTGACAAAATAAGAGGAAATTGGGTGAGAGTGATGCCTTAGAGTGTATTGGTACTTGAATTTGTTATGAAAAAAGAGTGGCTATCATAGAGGTGTGTTATAAAAAAAAATAGAAAAACAAAAAGATAAATTATATTTATGATTAAATAAAAAGATAGTTATGCTTGAATGGCAAAATAGGTGAAAAGGGGTGATAGATGAAAGAAAGGTAGCAGGGTTGATTAAAAGAGAGTGTTAATGGCATAATAAGATGTATTAAAGCGCTTAGGAACATAGTCACTATTTCTGGCCAAAATAGTCCTACCCGTCCCTCAGCCTACATTACAACCTGTAAAAGACCTATTTGATCCTAAGCTTAGCATTCTGATATTAGTGGAGCATTACACTAAGGGAAAGCCTATGGTCATCAGTTGCAACATATGAATTCTTTGTGAGAGTGAGAGCAAGGATAATCTTATACCCATGTTTTGAAAAATGAAATACTTGTGAGTAATTATGGGTGATATATTGTGAGACACACATGGTTGATGAGTTTTGGGTAGTCTTGTATGATTCTTTGTGCCTTAACTTGTGGATATGAATTAACCATCATCACGAGTCTATATTAGAGGTTGAATTGTTTCTAGTAGTGATCAGAAAACTACTCTGTGTTAATAATTGTCGTGCCTATCTTGATGAATAGTTTATGTTGTTACTGTGAAACCCTAAGTAGATGTTTATATGGACATGATATTTTGTTCGAGGACGAACAAAGCTTTAAGTGTGGGGTGTTGATGTTAGGCGTATTTACACGCCTAAAGCACCTTAATGTACCCATATTTTAGCTAAGTTTTGAGGACAAAATATATAATTCCTACACTTTTAGTCCTTTTTCCTGTAAGTGAGCCAACCAACGTGATTAGCAAGTTTTCAGGTATAAATGATGAAGATTTCAGCATTTTATGGACTGTTGGACGCCAAAGGAAACTTCACGTAAGAAGGAAGGCAGCTTCTGGAAGCTTGTGGACTGAAAGTAATGCATGGAGAACTTGTCCCGAGTAAAAACAGCATTTCTAAAGACTTGGAGGATCAGCAGTAACTTAGTAGGATTAGGACAAGTATGCAGTAACCCAGTAGGACTAGGACAAGGATAAAAACCCTATTTCAGTAGGACTAGGACAAGGATGTTATAAAAACCCTATTTGCTGAATTTTTCAGCAAGCTTTTTATTATTCACTCATTCATTAATTCAATTCTCTTTCATTCAACTTCCTCTCCTAATTCACGTTACAATTGTTAACAGAGAAAAACGCTAACTCGTGGGAAACACCAAGAGGGAAAACATCAACCTTGTTGTGACGCCACACTCCTCTCCAACGTGAGATCATTCTAGTTTTGATATGATGATGATGGTTATTGTGATCTCCGTTGCGCTCATGAGTAGCTAAACTTCTCTGTTAGGGTTATGGAAGCCTTATGAGATACTATCTATTGCTATGAGTTTGTGAATTCTTGATACGTATGCTGCTTATATCATTACTCTCTTCATCTTAATTGAATTCTTGTGGTTGCAAACATATAGAATACGCCAGTATAGCATTAACTTGTTCGAAAGAAAAGTTACATGTCTGGAAAAGAGAGAATGACAAGGAAATAGGGCTACCAACCCCTGTTTAAAAGTTAGTGTCGTAACTGGATTAACCTCTTGGAGAATTCGTACCATTAGTATACGCTTTAATCTCGAAAGAGTTAAAGTGATATAATCCTTGATGGTCGAAAGACACTAGGGTTTACCATAGAATACGAATCTCTATAAGCGTATGCATGTCTGAATTCCGCATAACTCATAGCCAATAGATACGTAAAACTCATAAGGTGGACATAACCCTAACTTACAATTCTCATTGATTAAAACCTACTAAACATTCTGTTTTTCTTTGTTACTTTGATACTCTTAATTCACGCTAAAATTAAATCCCCCCTTTTTCGTAGAATTTTCGATCAACAGTCTACTAATCGTTGCATACTTAGTGACCAAGTATTCCCTGTGGGATTCGACACCCAACCCAGTTGGGTTCTATATTTGACAACGACCGCTTACACTCTTACGAGAGCTGTAGTTTGAGCGTTATCAAGTGTTGAAGTACTACCCCTCCACTCTAGGATGGGTTCATTTGGAAACTAAAATTGAACAATTCTGTTTTTGCAGCCAAATGAGGCATAGCAGGAATAAAGCCAATCCATGCCAAGAATGATATCAAAATCAGTCATCTCTAATTCGAATAAGTCTGGTAAAGTGACTTTCTGAGATAACATAATTGGACAGTTCCTATATACCCATCAGGCTATGATAGACTTACCCACTAAGGTAGAAACTGAGAAGGGCTCTGCTAAAATTTTGGGATTGACTCCGAAATCAAGTGTTATATATGGAGTAACAAAGGACATGGAAGCTCCTGGATCTAGAAAAGCGTAAACATACAAATGGAAAACTTGTAACATACTAGTGACCACATTAGGAGAACTTTCCTGATCCTGTTGGGACTGAAGAGCATAGAGTCTGTTTGGGTGTTTCCTACTGGTGTCACTAGAAGAGGCACCCTGCTGATTCGGGCGACCGGACTAAGCTGGGGGGCGGTTATGCTGACTCTGATACCCAACCTGAGGATACTATCTGACCCTGTGACCTGGTTTGCCATTTCCAAAACATACATCGCTGCCAGCTCTGGAGATACCCTGGTGGTTTCTACCACACTTCTGGCAAAGAGGATTGGTTCGGGCGCTGCTAATATTGCCCTGGGGTTTAGGTCCTGGCGCCCTATCTCTTTTGCCATCTATGAATTTTGGCGCTTGAGCACTGGCTAGGGATGGAGATGAAACTGAGGATTTCGAGTGGAACTAAGATCGATTCCTACCCTCTGACTTAGGCTGAGTGAAATTGAAACTAGCTATTCTTGCTCTTTTATTCTCCCTCTCTTTCTCTTTATTTGTGGCCTCTTCTATCTGCTGAGAATGGACCATGAGCCTGGTTATGTCCATCTTCTTAATAAGCATTGTGGTCTTACACTTCTTGACCATGTTACTAGACACCCCTGACACAAACTTACTCATCTTTGCTCTGCTATCTGCTACAACATACGGGGCATATCTGGTTAACTGAGTAAACTTAAGAGAATACTCATGTACTGTCACCTTACCCTGCTTTAGGTTTATGAATTCTAAAACCTTTTCTTTCCTCAACTTTAGTGGGAAGAACATATCCAAAAAATCAACTGCAAACTCCTCCCATTTTATGGGCCTTGCATCTGCGACCCTTTCTGCCTTTCACTATTAGAACCATGAGTGAGCCACATCCTATAACTGATATTCGGCCAACTCAGCGCTCTCAACAGAAGTTACCCCCATGATATCTGTAACCTTTTGAACCTGATCAAGAAACTCCTGAGGGTCCTCATCTGACCTAGACCCTGTGAAAGACGGAGGGTTCATCCGGGTAAAGTCCCAAATCTTGGCAGCAGCAGTATTAGCCACTGGGTTGGTCGGAACCATAGTTGGGCGTTCATTCTGGGCTGCCACAAAATGATCTAGGGTGGTGAAGGCTGCTCTGAACTCCGTGTGGGAGACATGCTCGCCCAAAGGATCTGGATGGATGGGCTGAGGGGATGACTGATCTCTCGTTCCTCTTCCCTGAGTCCTCGTTGAGGCATATTCTATAAATGGAAGAGAATCTAGGATTAGAAAGAGAGTGTAACTGGAGATCATGCTCACTCGCATGACATGAATACTGAAAGAAGGTAAACTTTTCCTAAAACATCTCATAGCCTCCTATCCATAAGTGTGGCGCGTAACACACCCATGCACAAGACTCTAATAGATGTGGCTTCCAGACTTCCTAGGACTCTATTAAACCTTAGGCTTTGATACCAAGATTGTAATGCCCCGAGTCTGTACCTTAGACGCTACATGGTGCTCATAATTTTGAGGGACCACAAGCTAACCCACGACTAGTTCCTACCACAATAACTGAATAATAAAGCTGAATAATATGCAAAATTAGGCGGAAACATTCCATAAGGTTCAATATGTAAATAATACTGAATAATACTGAATGTGGTATTAAATACCAAAACTGAATAGAATACTAAAATTTTAATAACTATCTGAAAATACTCTAGTATGGGAAGCCACTAAAACTGTCTGAACTGTAGAGTTGATGGGACAAGTCCCCAACTAACACCGTCTACTGACATAAACTGAAATACTATAAATAGTAATTATGTCCTCGAACTATGAGGACTCACCACTATGTTGAATGCTGAAAGTCTAGTCTACTGAGGGTGCTCTAGAGCCCATGCATCAAAACCTATGATCTAAGACATCATAGCGCAAAAGGCATATGTCAGTACTTTAAATGTACTGGTATGCTCAGTGAGGTAGGCTGAAATGCATGGGTTTATATGCATGAACAATAATAACTAAATAACATGAGTATGACTGAATAAGAGTACATGCTTGAATACGTATACCGTAACTGGAATCGTGATAACACTGAACACTGAGTCTGAATACTGATTACTGATTAATTGAGTTTACTGATACCGTATTACTAGTAACTTAATGACGGTATCTGACAGTCTTGAATTTTGAGAAACTATGCTGAGTTTCGTACTGAGCTGAGTTGAGTGACTATACCTGATAATCCCGAATCTGTAGAACTGAACTGAGTTCTATTTTGAGACTAAGACTGAAACTAAAACTGTGGGAGATAATCGTCTAACCGACATGCCCCTTCTCTAACTAATTTGGGGTCCAACTTGTAACCCCAGTTGGAAGGGTGTCAATACCATGCCACGGGTAAGGAAAAGTTATGAGTTAACCCTCTCTGACAGAAAGCTCTTTCATCAACCCTAGCTGGCAGGATAACTCGTGTGAGAAGTATCAACCATCATAATGTCTGGAAGGAAGATGCCTCAACCTACTCTGGCTACGTAGTTCTGTAATGCAGGAATTGCTGCTAAGGGTCAAACCCTCTGCTGACAGGAACGCCCCAATCTCTGGGTTAACTCGGTGTTGAATCCTACTCATAACTGAATAGACACTGGACTGATTTTTAGACTGAACGATTACTGAGATTACTATTTAGCTCAACTGAACTGAGTTCACTGAGTTCCCTTGACTGATGGAATACTACTGAATTCTGTTAGCAGACTGAGTTTACTGTGGTCTAAACTGTATACTGAATTAGACTGGACTAATATTGATTCTACTGAGTTTTCTTGAGTTTTGTAACTGACTGAGAGTATTACTGATTATATTGTGACTGATGCTAACCTATGACTGACCATGGCTCTAGGTAATCAGCTAAATTGTCAGGTACAAGTACCCCCAGGACTCGATAGCATAAATTAAGAGACATGGCATAAACACGAAACATGTGAACTATGAAATTAATCATCATTTATTCATTGGGGCATTTTGACAAACACTTGCATGATATAACTTGCACATAAGCTAATTTGACATGATTTCATTCTCTTAATAGTTCACATGGACAATCTATCAAACACTTGGAAGGCATAGAACATGCACATAATACTAATCAACATGTGAGCAAACAAATTCAATCATCAAATTCACAATTTGAAGGATTTAACATGATCTCACATGATATGACATATAAATCAATAAACTCCACATGAAACTCAGCATAACATATGGATTTGAAACTCAAATAATCATTATAAACATGAATATTATCAAACCCATCATGGTATTCATGAAATCCATATACTTGAAGTTCAAAAACTGATTCTTGAACTCCAAGGGTGGAAGAGACCCTTGGATGAACACTTCACATACCTTTGTTGAAGAATTTCTAAAAGTTTATGGTTGAATCTTGAGTTCTTGATTTGAAATTTGAACACCTAGGGTATTGTTCTTGAGCTAATTTGAGAGATAATGACTATATTTGCTCTATAGGGAGTTTAATTTTGTATTTTGGGGAATGAGGATAGAGGGGGAAAAACCTAAATACCCCCAATAACGCGGTCTTTTAATGACTGAAAACTGGGCTACCGAGGTGGCGCGTCGATGGCATCAACGCGATAGCCAACGCATCGTGCCATGTTCATATTGATTTACTGGAATTGGACGTTGGTAGCTGGGGAAAATATTAATCAACGGGATAGTCGATGCGGCGCACCAAGATCGCGTTGATCCACTATTTTAGATTCCAAAGGAGCTTCAAATGAAGTCCGAAAAATCCAAAACTTGTCCGGAAACACCTACGGACATTTCTGATCATGAATCAACCTAAACATCAACGTTTTAATGGATGTAAGATTGTGAAATAAGATTTCCAACCTTTGTAGGATAAAATGACACTAAGTCTGAGTACTTAGCTAAAATATTCTAAGTCTTGGACCCCCTCGACAAGCCTAAAGGACCAAATTAAGCTTAGGATTTTGCGGGGTCTTACAGCGGCGTGCCGCAGCCATATCACGCTGACTCGCTGGTTTGAATGTCTAAAAAGGCCTTAAACCTCATCCAAAAAATTTGAAACTTACCCGAGACATGCTATCGACCACCTCAATTATGAAGCAACTTAAAAATCGACGTTCTAAAGTCGGGAAGGTCGGAATTAAAATTGTCAAAGTTTAATGGGCTTTGGAAATGACTAAGTCTTAACACTTAGTGAAATTTTCTAAGTCTTGGACCCCTTCAGCATGCAAGAGTGAGATGAAATGAGTTAGGATCTTACGGGGTCTTACAGCAAGGTTAGGCCAATTGGGCTCCATTAACCTGAGACTGGCACCCTATTCCTTAGAGCCATTACTAAATTTAAAATGTGATCACCTGAAGTCTTAGGAGCAAGAGCACTAGATGATGAATAATAATTTCCTAGCTCTTCTTCTTAGGCTATTGCCTACCCTCTTTTCAACTATTCTATTGATTCGCACCCTATTCTGCATACTTAAACTTCTTACAGTGTCGTTCCCCTATTTTAACATACTTTCTCTTCTCTTCTTCAACCTTATGTATGTAAACTAACCTTGATATATTTATGTCATTGTTCAGTATAGAATCCTTACACTCTAACACCAAGTCACGAGATAGACTCAAAGAAAACTTTCTCATTCTGGACCTCATACTAGATACAAGCTCAGGAGCATAAAGGGATTGTTGAGTGAACTTCAACACATACTCCTTAACACTCATGTTACCCTGCTTCAGGTTCACAAACTCTTTAGCTTTGGCTTCCCTCAAATCCTAAGGAAAAAAATGATCAAGAAAAGCACCCGAGAAATCTTTCCATACAGTTGGCTCAGCATCTTTACCCCTTAACTCTTTCCACTCCTCATACCACTGTTAAGGAACTTTTTCCAGCTGATAAGATGCAAACTTACCCTCTCCAAATCACTAGCATAATAACTCTGAAGATTTTTTCCATCTCATAAAAAATCTCTTGAGGATCCTCCTCAACCTTAGAGCCTATAAAGGTTGGGTGATTTTGCCTTATAAACTGACCAAACCGAGTAATATCAGGTGAACTGGGGGCAGGACCAACATAATTAGAACGACGAGACTATGATGACACGATTTATGCAAGCATATGGATGGAATGATGGAACTCAGTATTAGAGATATCTCTCTGAGAAGACTAAGTAACACTAGCTCAAAAATCCTGAGGAGGACTAGTAGGGACTGGTGGAACCCTAGGTGGAGCTATAAATTCAAGAGTACAAGCCCTATACCGATTGTGCATTTCATGAGTAGGGAGAACTTCCTCCGCATTTTCCCCAATTGGAACGAAGTTTTCGGTTGAGTTCCTAAGATCATCAGATCTTCGTGGAGGCATGATCTGAAATGTAAGTAAGTCAGGAGTTAGTGAAAGATCAAAGTAACTAGACTCTCTGGAATGAAATAGAACCCAAGGAATAAAAACATTCCCAAATATGTTGTAGTATCCCCCTTGTAAGTGTGTGGCGCTACATATTCATAAAAGGGACTTTACTCGACATGGATTTGTAGATACATAATGATCCTAAACTATGCTCTGATATTGAGTTTGGCATGACTCAAATCAGGGCCTGGCCCTGACGGGCATCTCAAACCAACCAAGGCCTGAGATGACCCCCTTAGCCTAACCTCAATAGCATGATAATAAATATAAATAGTAAAAGCTAACCCAAAGAATAAGAGAAAAAAATATAGAGAAAGTCTGTGAGTCAAAATCAAAACAACAAAGAAATACTCACTCCATTTAAAAAAAAATGACATACTTTCCTTTTTAGTCTATTTAAAAAAGAATGGCCCTTTTTCTTTTTTGCCAATACTTTAATTTCAACTTTCCACATGGCATGTTTATGACCACAAGATTAAAGAGCATTTTGGCACATTTGACAAAACTTTAATGTAAGGCCACAAGATTCAAAAGTCTTCTTTATTTTCTTAAACTTTGTGCCAAGTCAAAGTAGGTTATTCTTTTTTAAACGGAGGGAGTACCTCAATACTATCCACAAAGCCTCTAAATAAAGAATACCAACTAAGTCGGGAAATAACCCCAACTATGCCTAAATAAAACCAAAAGTAAGTACTAAAAGCATGCAAAAATACTAAAGGAAACCAGGTCTTCCGAATAAGAAAGGGCTAACAACTTTAACAACTATCCAACAGAAGTACCAAATCACCTAACGTTGCACAGGGTCACAAGAAAAACCTTTAAAACCTATATCACAAAACTATATAGCATCCGAGGAAGGTTATTATAAAGGGTACTGGCATGCATCCAACAAAAGTGATAAAATGTACAAGTACAAAACCAGTAAGAAGCACATGAATAAAATATATATTTACCAAATCCAGTCATAAAACATATACTCAACAATCATCAAGATAATAGGATCCAGGGTAGGGGACAAGGAGAATGATATGTGATTGTTTCAAAAATTTAATCCTGAACTGTGTAGCTCATACCGACCTAAAAGCACCCACGGGCTATATGAGCCTGGCTCCCCCTACCGGAAGGGCCCCAATCCATGTTAGCTGTATGAACTGAGGAAATTGGATAAATACACCAAGGAGATAACCTATTAAAATATACTGTGTAAATCAGACACTGTGGTCATAGACCCCCAATGTTGGAAAATATGGTTTCCGGTGTTGGTCCCCTCGCGACTACTCTTTTTCGGTGAGATACACAATTCCCTTTAAGACCAATTAAAATATTTTTTCACATAACATTAACCATGAAATCATTTATTAAGGCATTCCCAATTTGGTATCGTCATAGCAATATACTAGCAAGCCATTTCAATTATGAGATACCATATCCATTTAACCATTTAGACTCTAAATCTCATTTAAAAATCCATAACCAAATCACCCAAGGGCGTTTCCATAAACCTATTACCTTTTTACTTGTTTAAAGTTATGCAAATTTTTCAAAGGGCCGTTTAAATAGTATGAAATCCTTGTATAAAAATCAAATCGTGATAAAGGTTGGGGTTCATGTCATTATCATACCAAAAATTCATAAACTTAATGAAACCAAAATTACCAAATTCCACCATTATCATAAGTCACAAATTTAGTTTGTAATTCACTATTTCAACCATGAAGAAAATCCATTAAAATTAAAATAAGCAATGCAAGAGTAGAATCACCAAAACCCTCAATCCTAGTTTGAATTAAATAGCCAAGAAACATGTAAATATCGAGTAATTTGATGCAATAATTTGATAAGTAAAATAGAGAGTGTCCAATATGCCTTTTGACAGAGTGAATTCAAGAAAAACTTGAGTTTAAGGCCCTGAGTGTTGAATTCTTTAGAATACCCTTAGTTGTTTCTCTTGAAAGTTGAAAAAGAGATGAGTAACGATAAAAGTTGATAACTGTAAGTTAATAGGAGTTAGGGAGTGTTTAAAGTCGTTTAATAGCAGAAAGAATCAAAAAGCCCATGACACAATTGAAAGAAAATAAAATTATATCTCGTAGGTTAAGAAGCATGCCACACTCTTATCGCGAAGGATAAGCAGTGTATCATGCTTTTATCGTGGATCCTCACTGGTTTGGGGGCCCAAAATAACCTCGAACCTTTTTCAATAATTTTGAAACTCTTTTCAAACATTCCTTATCATGATTCAAGTAAAACAATTACCGTTAAATATAAGGAAGGTTCAAAAATAAATTCATCAAGATTTAGAAGTCTTACATACACTGATCACCTTCATTGTCATTTACGACAAATCGGGAAAGTGGATTGAGTTGAGATATATAATGACTTTCGAAACATTTTTTTGACATTACTAAGCATCACATTATCAGATATATGTTGTGCATATCATATATGTGATCATTGTGCTTTGTATTTTCTAAAACTTTTTTTGGAGGTATTAAAGTATCGGGTCGAAGATCTTATGGGTTATATTTATATATAGCTCACTCCTTACCTGCATGTCTATAAAGATATTGTTATGGAGGATGAGTCTAGTGGCTGAAAAGTTTGTTGTGTATATTATGTTGTCAGGGTGAGCCTTCACATTGTTCATGGAGTCTATCGTTTCCTCTCTATCTATTTTTATCATTTATTTCTTTTTTTGGATTTGCATGCCCGACAATTGATCTTATGTAACTCCATTAGATGCTTCATGATCATAGTGTGAGATTTGAGCTAGATAACTAGTATTTGATAAATCGTTGAATTAATAAGTTCATTATAAATTTGTTGTATTATCGTTTTTTATTTATTGGTTATTATGGAAGCGCTTGGAGTTATACATATCCTATATCAGGGCCTATAATAACTACATAAGTGAATGAATGTTTGGTTCGTTCTACAAGTGGTGTTAGCGGGTATCACTCACGTCTAGGGGGTATTTTGGATGTGACGATTTTGATTTGATGCACGAAGTTTAAGAAAGTAAAAGGGACATTTGAATCTTGTTATCTTAAACAAAAAAAAAAGTCGAATGTCAAAATGTCTTTTAATCTCGTGATCTTAAGAATGTGAGGTGGAAAGTTAGGATTACTCCTTCCATTTATTTTTACTTGTCCATGTCTGATTTAATACACCCTTTAAGAAACAATAAATAAAAGGGTAATTTTACTGTACCACTCTTGTTAATTATAAGTCATCTAAATATTGAAAATGAATAATATTTATTAACAAAGATAAATAAGATATTAAATGATAAATTATCTCTTGATTTTTAAAACTAAGACAAACTCAAAATGCTCCAAGACAACTAGTGTTTAGTAGTATACTGGAAAAATGGAGTAAAGGGTTCTCGAAAAGGAAAGAGGTATTTTTTTTAGACCGATTAAAGAAAAATAAGTCAAATAAATTGAAACAATGTGAGATTATTATTAGGGGTCAATTGTTTGGGAAACAAGTTATCCCAAGATTAGTTATCCACCTTTAATGTGGGATAAAAGTAATACTACAATCCTGAAATAACTAATCTCGAGATAACGTATCTCAATCAAACATTAGATAAACTCATTCTGAAATTAATTTCAGAATTAATTATCCCTTATATTTTATACCAAACGAAACCTATAGCCTTATTTGATGGGACTTTGAATTAAAAGGAACAAACAAGTTGTCCAATTAAGTGAGGGCCTTTCAAGTTTTTAAAATTAGGTGGAAGGGACAAAAAAAATTTGAGTTTTTTTTTTAAGTTTTTTCGTTCCAATAACTTCTCCCAGTTGGCGAACAACTTTGATAGTTGTTCGAAAACTTTATAATGTTGTTTAACAACTATCAAAGTTGTTCGACAACTGCGCTAAGTTGTTCGACAACTGGCGAAGTTGTTCGACAACTGGGAGAAGTTATTCAATAACTGTGCGAAGTTGTTGAGACAACTAATGCAGTTGTCGAACAACTGTCCCAGTTGTTCAAGGGACTTAATCTTTTTAAAAGGGACAAGCTGCGGAACCCACTTATCCCCTTTTTTTAATTGCAAACTTGGGAGGGTCTCCTGCCTCATTTTTCTCTTATTTGATTATGTGCTGAGATTTTCCTTCAAAATATATGAACCAAAAAATGTTGCCCTAGTACCCTTTAAAAAAAAAGAGAGGGAAACTCAAAATGAAGGGAACATTATTTTTCTGATATTTCAAAAAATAAAAATAATAATATAAAATGCTCCCGATGCTACTAGTAACATAGGGAGACATTCCATTTCATCCAACAAACAAAAATAATGGTGAAAGCTATAAGCAAGACAAGTGCAACCAAACCAGAAGAAGTACCAAATGAGGGATCAAGAGGAGATTATGAGAAGCAAAGAGTTGAAAGAATCAAAGAGAACAAAGAAAAACTACACAAACTTGGGATTCCTGAACTTTCTAAGAAGATCAAAACTGCAAACGCACCTTCTAAGAAACTTACTCCCAGAATCACCCGCTCCCCGGCAGCGGCATTGTCGTCTGACCCTCCTTGCCACTTTTTTAGATACTCTGCCTTTTGCCATTTTACGAATTGATTTCTTAGATGGTCGTGTTTGTTCTTGATTCAATTTTATTCAACAAAAGAAGTAACTTCTTTGAGATAATAACTGGTAAAATTTCTTAAATGGTCATGTGTGTTATTGTTGTGGCTTTTCTTTTATCTACTCAGCCTCTTCCCCTTTTACGGGTTAATTATTAGATGGTTGCATTTGTTTTTTATTCCAATATTTTAACAAAGAAGGTAACTTAATAATTGTTATCCTTTTGGGGTTGATTTATTAAATGGTCACGATTGTTCTTGATTTCTTTAATGATCACATTTCAACAAAAGAAGTAACTTTTCGAGGTAACAGACTATTAACTTTTCCGGGGTTGATTTTGGAAATAGTCATGTTTGTTCATGATTTCAATGTTTTTTCAACAAATAAAGTAACTTTTTGGATAATAATGCATAGTTGATTAACCATCAAAGAAATCAACGAACACTTTCACAAGTTGATTTCTTAGCTGGTCATGTTTTTTCGTGATTCCAATTTTTATTTTATTTTATTTTATTTTATTTTATTTTTTGACAAAGTAACTTTTTTTTTTAAGATAATAACTGTTAGTTTAGTGATGACCATTTGAGAAATCAACTCACCCTTTCATATATGTGTCTCTTTTTTTTGTTTTATTATCTCCTTTTGTTTTTCCAAAAATTAGGAGAAAACAATGTCTTGTTTGGAATGGTTCCTATTGCAGTCTTACAGGACATAATATCTTCTATATGCTGAAAAATGTTTAGTAACAGATATTTTTGGTATTTGATTGGGAATAAAGTGTAAATAACAACCCTTAATTCCAGATGTGGTATGAACAGGGGTGTTGGCCCAGGGACAGAGCCAAGTTGGCTGAGTAGACGGAAAACTACGTTGATTATACATGATTAAAATTAGCTTTTTCTGTATATATAGTTGATTTTGAACCTTTTTCGGCTTCTTCGTGTGTTTAATTCTATCTATTTTGAGCCCTTTTAGTGAAATTCTGACTCCGCCACTTGGTGTTGGTGGCAGTTTTGAGTGTCAAAGCTTGGACAAATTCTTTGTGGAGGTGGAAAAAGATTGTTATATTTGTGAAGAATGTCTACTTTTCGTAGTAAAATAGTTCTCTGAGAATAATATTCCAGTCAACCAACCAGTGATAGTTTTGCCACTGAGGTCTGATCAAGAGGTGATAATGATATAAACTCCTAGCATATCCAAATAAGACATATATATTTACTCATATAGAAAAAGGAAAGGAAAATTGCAAAGATCTGTATCTGTTTATATTTCATGGAACCAAACATATGTTTGCTTCTTATGTTCAGTCTGTGTATGGGTTTTTCCTATGGTCACTATTCATCGAATGGCTCTCGTCGAGATGGTCTTTCTTTATAATATAACCTTTATTGCTTTCCCTTTTTAAATACTGAAAGATGTTCTTTATCAATGATCTTTACATGTTTTTAGGTTGAAGGATAAGCCTCCTATTAGTTACAAAGAACAAAGGATTCCCAAGGCAGATAAGATATTATCAGAGGATGTGGAGATTGATATACCAGAAGGTAAAAACCCTGAAGTCTACACAGAGGAACATGAAAAGCTTTTAGGAGATTGCAAGAATGCTTAGATTCTCTATGTTGACGGTTATGATGAAGATGGTCAGCGCATATATGATCCTGATAATGGCAGGTCATGTCATCAATTTAGGTCTAAACATTTGTTCTCACAGTCTGTTTACTGTTGTTTTATTGCTTGTTTCTTTCTTAAGGTACTGTTTTACACAATACATAGAAACCGATTTGCATTTGTGATGTATTTGAAGATGAAATAAGTTTTTTCTTGAAGATAATAGTTTAATTTAGTGCATATTATATAAAAGCAGGGGAATTGTGCTTCAAGGAAAAAACAAACAGGTAGTATCATAGTGCTTATATGTGGGTTATTTAGCATTTCTGCTCTTTGTTCTTGCAAAAGAATCAGAAGAGAAAACTACGGATATTTAAATGCCTTTCACTCCCTAAGTTGAAACTTTGTAGTATGTTAAATTTGAATAATGAACTTAAAGTCTTGATATGAAGAACCACGATTCCTATGGAAGGATGAGAAAACATTTTAATTTCTCTAGGAAGAAGACTCGAAATAATTAAGAACAAGGATAAGGTATATATGTTCACCCGGGATGATAACCCAAGTCAGCAGTGTTCACCCTTCAGTGATATTCTAGTTTAAGAGCATCTTGTAGCATGTAGTTTCTAGCCCAACAATAAGAAGTTTTACATCTTAACTTTTTAAAAAATAATTGGCAATTTGTGGTCCATTCATATACTTGCCCAGTTGGTATCCACACAGACTCAATAGTCGGAAGAAATTGGGTCTGCATCTGTTACGTCTGAGGCTACAAGAGTGGGCCAGTTCATGAGGATGAACCCACCCAAGTTTACTGGTACTAAGGTAGAAGAGGATCTACAAGAGTTTGTGGACGAGATGGAGAATATATTTAAGGTGATGCATGTAGATGAGGTATAGGGGGTTGAGTTAGGGGCTTACCAGCTTAAGGATGTAGCTAACCAATGGTATAACGAGTGGAAAGATTCAAAGAGTGAGCATGCTGAGCCCACAGTTTGGGGCGATTTCATGCAGAAAGTTAAGGAAAAGAAAAAGAAAATTGCTAAATCTAGAGAGAAGGACAGACAGGAAAAAAGAGCCAAAATAGCAGACCAGAGCTACAGTCAGCAGCAGGTGGGAATTGGGGTAACAAATGGCAAAAGAAGAAGAATTGGGGTAATGCGCAGCCTGCAGCCAGTGCCCCGGTGACCAGACCCCCAGCCGGACAACGCACTCAAGATTTTCAGTATAGGTAGGGGCCGAGGAGGCAGGGTTCACAGTCTCAAGAAAGTGTATCTCAGACCTCTCGGACATACCCGTGATGTGAGAAATGTAGGAGAAATTATCTAGGGAGATGTCAGTTTGGCACTATAGTATGTTATTCGTGCGGCCAACTAGGCCATATCCAGAGAGAATGTCCGACAGCAAAGAGTAATGTTGGTGGAGCCAAGTCATACGCTAATTCTTCTGCACCACCATCGCCTTAGAAGGGTGCTACTTCAGCCACTGAAAACGACCGCAACCGGTTGTATGCCTTGACCAACCACCAAGAGGCAGAGGCCTCACCGAATGTAGTTACAGGTACGTTGCAAATCTTTTCCCGTGATGTTTATGTGTTACTTGATCCCGGGTTTACCCTTTCTTACGTGACCCCTTATATGGCTGTTGGTTTTGGGTTCGAGCCCGATGTAATTGCCGACCCTTTTTCTGTTTCCACTTTGGTGGGAGACTTTGTTTTGGCTAAGAGGGTGTATAGAAATTGTGTGGTGACTGTTTGTGGGTGGGATACTGCGGCAGACCTCGTAGACTTAGACATGGTTGATTTTGATGCTATCTTAGGGATGGATTGGCTTCATTCGTGCTATGCCACGCTAAATTGTAGAACCCAAAAGGTTACTTTCTCTTTCCCGAATGAACCAGTAATAGAATAGGAGGGACATTCTTTAGCACCTAAAGGGAAGTTCATCTCTTGTCTCAGAGCCCGTAAACTCATTTCTAAGGGTTGTTTGTATCATCTTATTCAGGTTAAAGATTCGAATACCGAAAGCGCTTCTCTTCAGTCCATCCCTGTGGTGAATGAGTTCCCAGAAGTTTTTCTAGATGATCTCCCAGGAATACCATCTGATAGGGAGATAGATTTTGGTATTGATTTGTTGCCCGATACCCGTCCCATCTCTATTCCGCCATATAAAATGGATCCTGCAGAGTTGAAAGAGTTGAAAGAGCAGCTAGAAGATCTTTTAGATAAAGGTTTTATCCATCCTAGTGTTTCTCCCTGGGGTGCACCTGTACTCTTCGTGCGAAAGAAAGATGGTTCCCTCATATATGCATAGATTACTGCCAGTTAAATAAGGTCACGATTAAAAATAAATATCCTCTCCCTAGGATTGATGATCTTTTTGACTAGCTTTAGGGTGCTAAATGTTTTTCAGAGATAGACCTTCGTTCGGGATACCATCAGTTGAAGGTTAGAGAGTCAGAAATTCCCAAAACAGCTTTCCAAACCCGATATGGTCATTATGAATTCTTAGTCATGTCCTTTGGGTTGACTAACTCCCCTGTGGCTTTCATGGACCTTATGAATAGGGTGTTCTGTCAGTTTCTAGATCTGTTTGTTATAGTCTTTATTGATGATATTTTGATTTATTCCAAGGGTGAGAAGGATCATACCAACCACCTCTGAATCATCCTTTAGACTCTCAAAGATCATGAGTTGTATGCAAAATTTTCCAAGTGCGAATTCTGGCTTAATGTTATTGCTTTCTTGGGGCATATCGTGTCTAGTGACGGGATTAAGGTTGATCCCCAGAAGATTGAGGCAGTGAAAAAATGGCCCAGACCCATGACTCCAATCGATATTCGGAGCTTCTTGGGTTTGGCAGGGTATTACAGAAGATTTGTAGAGAGTTTTTCTTCCATAGCTACACCACTTACTAAGTTGACTCAGTAAAAGGTGAAGTTCGTATAGTCTGACTCCTATGAGAATAGTTTTGAGAAGTTAAAAGATAAGTTGACAACTGCTCTTGTTTTGACTCTTCCAAAAGGTATGGAAGGGTTTGTTGTGTACTGTGATGCGTCCCGTGTGGGACTTGGGTGTGTACTTATGCAGCATGGTAAAGTGGTGGCTTATGCGTCTAGGCAGTTAAAAGTGCATGAGCAAAATTACCCTACCCATGACTTGGAGTTAGCGGTTGTAGTGTTTACGCTCAAAATCTGGCGGCATTATCTCTATGGGGTACATATTGATATATTTACTGACCACAAGAGTTTGCAGTATGTTTTCTCGCATAAAGAATTGAACTTCAGGCAACGCCGTTGGTTGGAACTTTTAAAGGATTATGACATGAGCCTTCACTACCATCCGGGCAAGGCAAATGTGGTAGCCGACGCCCTCAGTAGGTTATCTATGGGCAGTTTTTCGCATGTTGAGAAGGGAAAGAGGGAGATGGTAAAGGATATTCACCGACTTGTAAATCTAGGAGTGCGACTCTTGGATTTCGAAGATGGGGGAGTGGTTGTTCATGAGGTAGCTAAATCTTCCCTTTGTGCTGAAGTTAAAGAGAAGCGGGTTGAAGATCCCATCTTGATGCATATCAAGAAAGATGTAGGTCAACAAAAGGTGATGACTTTTGAAATTTGTTGTGATGGAGTTTTAAGATATCAGGACAGACTATGTATGCCAGATGTAGATGGGTTACGAAAAAGGATCCTTGATAAAGCTCACACTTCAAGATATGTTGTTCACCTAGGCTCTACTAAGATGTATCATGATCTGAAAGCTATTTACTGGTGGAATAATATGAAGCGTGATGTGGCTAATTTTGTTTCCAAGTGTTTGAATTGTCAACAAGTGAAAGTAGAGCATATGAGGCCAGGTGGTACTTCCCAGGAGATAGCCTTGCCTTTTTGGAAATAGGAGATGATCAATATAGACTTCATCATGGGACTTCCGAGGTCCCAAAGCCAGTATGATTCAATTTGGGTGATTGTTGTTCGACTAACCAAGTCAGCCCACTTTCTGCCTATCAGAACTAACTATTCGGGAGATGACTATGCCAAGTTGTACATTGAGGAGATAGTCTGTTTGCATGGAGCACCTGAATCCATCATATCTGACCGAGGTACGCAATTTTCTTCGCAATTTTGGAGGTCTTTTCAGAGGGGTTTAAGTACCCAAGTGAACCTAAGTACTGTATTCCACCCTCAGACTGATGGGCAAGCTGAGCGCACCATTCAGACTCTTGAGGATAGGTTAAGGTCCTGTATAATTGACTTCAAGAGGAGTTAGGTAGATCACTTTCCATTGATAGAGTTCGCATATAATAACAGTTACCATGCCAGTATTCAGATGGCTCCTTTTGAGGCATTGTATGGGAGAAGATGTAGGTCGCCAATAGGGTGGTATGAAGTGGGTGAGACTTAGTTGTTTGGTCCTGATCTTGTTCATCAGGAAATAGAGGACCTGAAAATTATTAGAGAATGACTTAAGATATCCCAGAGTCGACAAAAGTCCTACGCCGATGTTAGGAGAAGAGACTTAGAGTTTGAGGTTGGTGATTGGGTATTTTTCAAAGTTTCTCCTATAAAGGGAGTCATGCGTTTCAGGAAGAGAGGTAAGTTGAGTCCTCGCTATATAGGTCCATACCAGATTTTGAGAAGGATAGGAGGAGTTGCTTATGAGTTAGAGTTTCCTGCAAGTTTGGGCTCTGTTCATCCAGTATTCCATATATCCATACTGAAGAAATATATTGGAGACCATTCCCTAGTGTTGCCTGTAGAGGAGATCAAGGTGAAAGACTCATTAGCATATGAAGAGGAACCTATTGCAATCTTAGATCGCCAAGTTCGGAAGTTGAGAAGCAAAGAGATAGTGTCAGTTAAGGTGTTGTGAAGAAATCAAAAAGTTGAGGAAGCAACTTGGGAATCAGAAAATGACATGATAGATAGATACCCAGACTTGTTTGATCCGGTGGATGGCGAAATAAAAGGTACAATCGTTGTCTTATTCTTTTATGGCCTTAGTATACTTTAAATCATACTTGTCTATGTTCCGCATCATCATTCGGGGATGAATGATCCCAAGGGGGGATAATGTAACACCCCACAAAAATCGTCCATGCGTTAGCTCGTGGTAATATTCTCTTAGAGTTAAATGACTAGAATTGTGTCAAAGAAACTTATTATCATTTTTGACTTCCAAAGTGAGTAAAGTTTAAATCATATATAACTTCCCTAATTTTGACTTTTTAGCAAGTGGGAAATTAAATGATCTTTCCGTCGATATAAGATTCACACAAATCTGATACCCGGGTAAGAAGTTATGGCTAATTTAAGTTCTAGTCGTAAAACACCATCATTTTGGTGCTTGGAGCGTCGCGGAGGGGGCCTATTAAGAAATTGTCAAATTCCAATAGCATAACGCGATTGTGGTGCGTCACACTGAAGTTTCAGGTCCCAACCAGTTGGACAACGCGATGGCTCCGCATCGCGGTGACCTTAAGAATCCCATTCGTCAATTTCCAGTGAGCCACCGCGATTGTGGCGCATCGCGGTGGCCCATGAAATTGGGCTCCCAGTTATATTTTTTATTCTATCTCATTAAGGGTACATTAGGTATTTTCCACCCTCTTATTAGCTTAAACACGGGATTTTAATTCCAAATGACCATATTATTGATATTTTCATCAAAAATCATCAAGAACACTCCTTAGGGTTTCAAACAAGAAAACCCAAATAACTCAAGATTTAACCGTGGGTTTTCAAGATTGATTGAAGATTTGGAATCCCCAAATCGTAGGCTTCAAGAATCATCCATCAAATTTCTAAATTGAGGTACATGAGATTTATCCTAAAAACTACACGGGCTTGTAAACACTAGAACATGATTTAAAGATTATCAAGCATGAATTTAGAAAGGGATTTTTGAAATACATGATTTATTATGCATTATGAAGCTTTAATTGTATTGTTGATTTGGTCTTTAGACCTTTCCCCCTTAAATTGATTTCCATGTATATGTATGAAAATTTAGATTTAAGATTGTTTGAGAGCACAACTTATGAAATCCCTCTCTTGTGATGACTTTAAGTTTATGATCTTAATGTGAAGATTTGAATTGCATGATTTATGGCTTGAAATTTATTTACTCAAATACCATAGTATTTTGAGCATGATTTAGAGATTTAAGAGAGGGGGTTTCTTGATGTAAATATATTTTGTTAAAAGAGAAAGATTTGCATGAGATTAAGAGATTTGACATGACCACCTTGCATCATTGAAAGTTTGACAAAGAGAGTTGCATACATGTGTTTACATGAGTTTTAGAGAAAGAGTTCTTTGAAATGATTTATTGATATGGTGGTCCGAATTTATGTTTTTAAAACGGAGATTGTAATATGCTAATAATGGATCAGAGAGGTGACTTGCAAGTCAATGGTATGACGATACCATAAGTATGTATGCCATAACAAAGTATATTTTCAGAGTTTGATTTCAGAGAATACATATTTTAAAGAGTTAAAACTTTTCTTAAAGAGGGTTAGGTGGTTACCCGAAGAAGGTTTGAGTTCAAGTAACTCTTAGCTTAAACCCGTGATTTGCCGGTGTGGCGTAGCAGAGTCAGAGACTCCAAACCTTGTGGCACACTTGGGTTGGAGGCTTCCCCGCCGATTCAATGGCGGATTTCATATAGCCCGTGGAATTTCAGAGTTGTAGGGTATACCACCTAGCGCAGAAGTAAAACAAAGAATGTCTCAGAGTTCAGATGATTTTTTTTCAGAGTCTTTCAGAAATGTCCATGAGATTTCTTACTATATGATATGTTTATGAACTATTTTAAATTGCTCTTATATATGTTGAATATAAATTATTATTTTAGATTTTCTCTGTGTACCAGTACATTTGTATTGACCCCCTACCTCCCAGGTTCAGAGGCTCAGTCCAAGGGTCTAGCTAATCAGTAGAGTATTCCAGAGAGAAGTGATCCGTTCAGTGGTGAGATTTCTTTGTTCCAGAAGGCCTGTTATTTCAAATTATATTATTTCGTTGGTTTGGTCTACTGGGGGCCTTGTCCCAGTTTCAGATAGTTGTCAGATTTTCATATAGTAGAAATTTCGCAGACTGTTCCAGATGTTGTTTAGTTGATTTCAGATTTCATTCCTTATTGTTAAACTAAATCCAGAGTATGACCATATTTCCGTATCAGATTATATTTTGCATCTTCTTTTATTATATGAATGTTGTGCATAATTACTAGATAGAGTAGGACACCCAAGCCTTCATGGTTCGGGATGTTCGTCACGGCCAGGCCCTAGTTCGGGTCGTGATATCCTCTTAGCCTTTTTTTTGTAGTATTCTCTTGAGTAGCTAATTTTCTATCCTGATTTCATGTACCATGGTGGTTACTCCAAAACTACAGCTTCCAATGATCATAATTCCTATAGTGTAAGACGTTTTTCATCCTCCTGAGAATTTCAGCTTAAGCATGTTTACTATCGCCTCTCTACTTCACCTGAGGTAGTGGTATTGATAGCATTCGGTCTAGCCCACTTGCATTAAAATTGACCGGCTTCAATGTGAATCATGAAGATACTTATGATGGAAGAAAAACCCAAGAACGAGCCCAAGAATTACGGAGAAGCATGGGCTAAGTGCTATACATATTTCACGATTTGAGTCCATGTCCAAACAGAAGAAGATTGGGCCATATGAGTTTTGATTAAATTCGAGGATTTATTTTTTATATTATTTTTCTAGTTTAAAGTTTAAAGTTTTGTAGATTTATTTATTTCCATAAAAGTAGAATAGGGATGAATTTTGTTATTTTCATGAAGACAACATCATTAATTGAGAGTTTCTCTTATTTACACCTTTGTGTGTGGCTACTTGGGATTTATCTTGCAACCTTATAAGAACAATTCTTTAGGAGGTAAGATTAATTCTTAACTTGATATTTTTGGTTTTTATTAAAGTTAATTAAAGAAGGTGATTAGTCTTATACTAATTGTTATCTTTAATTTCTTCAAAATAGGAGTCTAGATCACCTTTTGATCTAAGTTCTTGAATTGACTCTATTGGTATCATAATTAGTCTTAATCTATGAATTTTGAATACTAAGATCAATTAGGGTTCTTAACACTTTATCTCGAAATTAGGGATTTATTCTCAAATTTTATCTATCTTTAATTTCTTGTCTTTAATCTTAGGGTTTTTGCTTCCACATTATTTTTCTTGTTTATCAACGTAACCCAATTCTTATCAAGTGGTATCAGAGCAGTTCTATCAAGGTTCCGTTCTTGATAATTCTTAGGAGTTTCGTAGCCAAAAAAATCTTTACTTTTTTCCCCCCTTTTAATAGATTTAAAAGAAAAAATAAGTTGCTTGCAAATCAAGAAATTCCAAATTTATTGTGTTTCTTGTTTTCCAACATCAAGAAGGAAAATCAAGAAATGGGGAACTTGAGAATTTTAAAAAAAAAAATTAGTCTTTTTTCTTGTCTCACCAAACCCAATTCGTCTGGGAGTTGGTAATTTTTTTTTCTCGTTACATCTTACTTCTAAAGGGATTGTTACTAGTAGGGTTAAATATAAATTCTAAAGAAGTCAGCAAAATATTGTAATTTTAGTGGGAAAAGGCAAGAGGGGTGAGATAAAAAAAGGGTCAAATTGAGAGTTTTTTGTTTTCTTGAACTTTTGGAGATGTCTCAAAAAGATACTGATGCTGGGACTCAAAACAATGATATAGCCGAGGCACTTAGAAGTATTTCTGCTCGACTCGATGCATTAGAGGTCACCTAAAACCCACTTAATCAGGTGAATATAACTGATTTAAGGAGAAGTATTTTTCATACAAGGTGTGGGATAAAGGATAATATTTGCTCTATGATTATTGATTTTGAAAGTAATGCTAATGTGATAAGTTCATATGTGGTGGAGAAGTTGAAACTTACATGCATCAAACGCAATGATTTCGATGAACTTAAGGTGACTAAGCAATGCATGATTTCTTTCTCCATTGGAAGGTACTCTGATAATGTTATTTGTGATGTAAGTCCAATGCAAGATTGTCATATCAAGCTTGGGCATCCCTGGCAGTTTGATAGGAATGCAATTTATGATAAAGGAATGAATAGAGTTTCTTTTGAGCTAAAAAAAAAGAAATATAAACTTGTACCTTTAACTCCATCCCAAGTTTATGAAGATTAGAAACGTGTGAAAGAAGCAATGAAAGATTTTGAGAGAGAAAATAATGGAAGGAGTAAGGGAGTGTATGTTGACATTCGAAGAGAGAAAAAGGAAGAGGTTGTGTTGTGTGGAGAGAATAAGTTGTCAAGTGAGGTCAATAGAAAAGAAAGAGATAATCACGAGAGTAAAAAAAAAGGGATGGTTGTGAGGTAGAGAGAGAAAAACAAGAGAGCTTGAATAAGGTTATTTCTTATTCTAACTCTAATATCCCCACTTCTTCTTCTAGTTATTTTGACTCTTTTGCAGATACTCATGGGAATATTTGCATTAAAAAATCATCATTGAATAAACTTATTCCTAAGGTGGTCCAAACTAAATATCCCATTGAGCAAGTGCATGTTGATGAGAAGTATAAAGGTAAAGAGAATTGTTTTGGATCTTTCCAAGATAAGACTCGTGGCAAAAAGATCAAAAATACAGTTGTGAATCTAACGCTCATGCAAAAGGAATGAGGTGTTGTTATTTTGCCATATAAAACCAAATAAGGTATGTATGATTGGTTTATTCACATTTTTGGGATTGCTAGAACACCTAAGGTCTTTTTGGAGGTGATGAACTACACTATTAATTATTACGTTGATGTGAATAGGTACGTGGAAAAATATCTGAGAAGTGTAATTGAGGATGCTTGGCTATATCATAAAAGTGTTCAATTTGATGTATATTCTATAGATCTCATGTCGTCTTTGGCAAGCCCATTAGAGTACTTTATTGATAGAGTTAAATTGGAGAGGCACATATCATCTCTGACATTATCCATACATGAATTTTGTTGTGCTCATACAAATAAGAGAATTTTCTATTGGGATGACGATGTCCACATGCTTTATAAAGGTGTTTTTATACATGCAAGGATTAATTGGGTTAAGTGGACACATGGTCACTATCTTGTTGTGTTCCTACCATTGTTGCTTTCAAGTAATGAATGTTGTTTACTATTGTATGTCTTTTTCATTTTGCGAGATTCCAATTCGAGGATGAATTGTTTTCAAGAAGAAGGGAATGATAGCATCCAGTCTAGCCCACTTGCATTAAAATTGACCGGCTTCAATGTGAATCAAGAAGATACTTATGATGGAAGAAAAACTCAAGAACGAGGTCAAGAATTACGGAGAAGCATGGGCTAAGTGCTATACATATTTCACGATTCGAGTTCATGTCCAAACAGGAGAAGATTGGGCCATATAAGTTTTGATTAAATTCAGAGATTTATTTTTGATAATATTTTCCTAGTTTAAAGTTTCCTAGTTTTAAAGTTTCATAGATTTATTTATTTTCATAAAAGTGGAATTTGAATCCCATGCTATTTGGGATAGGTTTTTCCCCTATATATAGGGATGAATTTTGTTATTTGACAACATTATTATTAATTGAGAGTTTCTCTTATTTACACATTTGTTCTACTTGGGATTTATCTTGTAACCTTAACCCTATAAGAACGATTCTTTAGAAGTTAAGATTAATTCTTAACTTGATATCTTTGGTTTCTACTAAAGTTAATTAAAGAAGGTGATTAGTCTTGTACTAATTGTTGTCTTTAATTTCTTCAAAATAGGGGTCTAGATCACCTTGGGATCTACGTTCTTGAATTGACTCTATTGGTATCATAATTAGTCTTAATTCACTAATTTTGAATAATAAAATCAATTAGGGTTCTTAGCACTTCATCTTGAAATTGGGGATTTATTCTCAAATTTCATCTATTTTTATTTCTTGTCTTTAATCTTAGGATTTTTGCTTCCGCATTATTTTTCTTGTTTATCAACGTAACCCGATTCTTATCAGGTATGGTCTGCATACACTCTACTCTCCCCAGACCCCACTATCTGGGAATACACTGGGTATGTTGTTGTTGTTGTTGTTGAAGCATGTTTACTATCGCTGTTGAAATAAAATGGAATTCCGTTTTGGAAGAACACAATATTGCAGGTGGTGAAAATACATTGCCAGGATATAAGAAAGCAAGCAAGTTCAGTAACTTTGGCAAAGTGAATAATTTGTCCTATGTTTTATGCAACTTTTGGGTTAATAAAGGGAACACACTTTGCTTTGCTCAGAAAGGAACTTGCAAACGATATTGAAATGTCAGTGGATCTAATCATTTGAGCTTACCCATTATATAGGTACGGAGAGAATGTCATTGAAGCAAATGAAAGCGCAGACTGGATTTGCCCCGTCTGTCGAGGAATATGCAAATGCAGTCGATGCAGGCGTGAGAAGGGGCATGCACCAACTGGTGCAATTTTTAAAAAGGTGAACCCTTTTGGCCCTTTCATTCTTGATTCATTCCACAAGAGAAAAGCTAGATCTCTTGCCTGATAATTACAAAAGGATTCTCCTTTTTACGTATGTAAGTATGAGTTAAGTGATAGAGGTTTCCGGGTTGCAGCATTGATCAGTTCTAAGGAAGTTAACATGTTTCCAAGTAAAGCGTCTTGGCTACAAATCTGTGGCACATTACCTAATCAAAACTCGAATGCATAGTGACCACGAAGACCTAAGTTCTGCAGATTCACCTTCAAGAAAGAGTGTAGAGCCATTCACAGAGTTCACTAACACTCTCTCATAGTGGCGGACCCAGCAAGGATTCAATCCAAAGTGGGAGACATGAAAGTTATGTCTTAAGCCAGAGCACCCAACCATGCTTTTGTTTTCTGGGTGCTTTTGTATATATTTTACCATTTTTTCGTTGTTTCTTATATAATTATACCTCTTCTACGTCGAGTTTAGTGGGTGCTCGAGCACCCGAAAATTGCACGTCGGTCCGCCCATGCTCTCTCAACTTCCCAAGCTGATGATAACAAAACTTTGAAGGGGGAGAACGTGCACACATTGACCATGATGATGAATATGGTGATCAAGAAGATGTCAATGTGAAAAAAATGATAAAAATAGAATGATTTATGTTGGACAAAGGCACAAAAGTGGAAAAGAGCCCTATACGTAAGCATATATTACTAAATCAGTTCGGTTAGCATTAAGCAATTTTGTTGTTTGGATATCAACGTTTTGTAAGCATATATTACTAAACCAGCTCGGTTGGCAGTAAGCAATCTTTTTGTTAGGATATTAACATTTTGTAAGCATATATTACTAACCCTGGTTCTGCAGCATTTCCATGTTTAGACCTGGGGAATGGATGCAAGTAAAACCTTCTTTCTTTGATGACTTTCTCTTCTTCCACTTTATTTTTATCATCTCCATGGATGGAGAAGCTCGTTTATTGGGACGAGTTGAAGGACTAAGGCATAAGCTTGAGTGGTTCCGAGAAATGGACCAGTCATAGGGACTTGTATGATTTTGGAAGTCTTTGTTGTTGCTGCACTTTTGGAATTTGCACCTCTACATTCAGATGTACCAGTTAATCGTTGGACGACTTCTCGAAAGCAAGTTAAGTCTGCCTGTACAAATGTTGTCATGTCCTTTGATAAGCAACCTGCTATACTTTGATTCCCTTTGTTCACTGATTTTTGATCTGCAAAACTTTTTCCTGATTAGTTACCTATGATGATACTATTGGAATCGAAATAACAGGGCGTCAAGCAACAATTAAACTTTTTTTTGGTGATATATCAGGCGCTAAAAGAAAAAAACTATACCGAGAAAACATAATACTATTTGATATGGTTTGGGTAACTAACCTACATATTGAAAAACTAATATAAACAACATAAAACTTTTTGAGAGAATAATCTCCTCTAATAAAACACTTTTAACCCTATGTTGTGGATATTATTGTGACATAGAAGAATTCTTTTTCACTCAGAAAACTTTTTTGAATTAAAATACGAAGTCAAATGATGTAGGATATTCAGTCCAGTCCCTAATGGATACTCGTAGAACTTTCATGCTAAATCAAGAATCATTAGGCACAGTAATATCAAATCGACAGGGAACAATTTAAACAACATCTAATTGGCTTAACATGATAAACAGAATAGATTCATAACATGGTTTTCAAAAATTGTTTCAAACAACATATTTCAGTAAAACCTTGATCAAACACATTACCAGATAGAATTCACAAAATTCTAATCTATTTTTTAAAATTATAAATGGAATATAAAATGAAAAGAATTAACAAAGCGTTTAACAAGGAGGTTGACTATTTTGAACCTTAAAACAGTCTACATCCAAGAAAAGCTCCCTTTTTGAATTCTCTTACTCATAAATATTTATAGCATGCAACGGTTATCCATCAATGCTTGGACAGATGAAATTTTTTTAAAAAAATGTGTCATGCCAAGTTTTTGTTTTGTTTTCGTCAAATTATTTTTGGAATATGGAGAACACGTATTAAAATATATTTATCAGAATCATTACTGAATAAATGGCTTACAAGAGGAAAAAACAATGGAATAATTCAATAATAACTATTCCTAATTTATCAACGAAAAACGTTAAGATACTAATTTGTATACAACATTACAAACGTTCAATATAAATATTTGTTACTTAGAATTTACGGCAGAATTCACATTTTCATATCGACAATGAACATGATTTTTAAATTTGCAAATATAGTCACTTTTCATCCCGTGTATGATGTAAATCTATAACTGAAAAATAACATTGTCATGGAGTTTCGAATTTCACAAGTGAATATGATTATTATAAAAAAGAAAAAAAGAAAAAAAGGAACTGAAAGTGATATGTGGAATTCTATAAGTTTTGCACAGATTGTCCCTCTTTTGGGGTGGTGTTTAATTTTTTTTCCTTAAATGTGATGATCTTTAATTTTTAAACCCTATCATTCAGTGAAATTTGTGGACCAAAGTACCTTTATCTATAACATAAGTCTAGATATTTCTTGCCTCGTCTGACATAAGTTATATAGAAATTAAGTTACCCGACATAAATTGTGTAGTATCAAATATGATCTGCATAAGTTTATAGAACTTTTGCCTTGATATAAGTTCTGCAGGACTAAATTATGCCTCTTATATTATAACTTGTGGGTTCTGAAATTGAACATTTGCTTCCCTTGGCACAAGTCCTATAGGAACTTAGTTTTTTACGACATAGCTTAAGGATTTTGAATTGAACTTTTGCCTCGACGAATATAAATTCTATACAAATTAAGCACTATAATTTGTGTTATATTATGATACGAAAATATAAACTTATTCAAAGAAAAATTGTTTGTCATTTCAGTGTCATGAGTATTTTGAGCCATTTATTTTTTGGACAATTACAATGTATGGCCACTATAGGGAAAAACGGGTATTTGTCTGGATGAATTAACATTTAAATGTGTATAATTATAATTATGTATAAGGTATATAATAATGTAAAAGCGTGTATAAATATCTCTTATTCAGAATTATGCACATTTATACATTTATATACAGTAAGTGATATAAAATTGTATATCGTGTAAAAATGGGACTATGCGGGTGTAGGATATTTTATGGGCTATGTAAATGTAAATATTTATTTAAAAGGTTTATTTTTGAAAAATCCCCTCTTTTTTTTATTAGTGTTTAAGGAACTAACATCTTACTTTTTTTATATTTTAGCCGCCTTACAAGTAGGTTTAATACGGTCTTATAAGTTATCGTAATTCACACTAGGGTTCTCACAAAACATGGCTAGAACTATTGCCCCAACAGACATATTGTTTGTTCGCCTCATTCACAAAATACTTCGTTATCTTGGATATGATGAAGCTTCACAGATGAGATATCTCTGCAAAACATGGCTACAAGCCTGGTTGACGCTTCCCAACTTAGAATTCAGAGTTCATTTTTTTGAAGAGGTAGAAACAGTGGATGCAATCATGCAGAGATACAGGCATGGTAAAATATCCATTGACAAGTTTGAATTCAGAAACTAGTTAGGAGTTGATCAAGTTTTTCCTAGGATTGATAAGTGGCTTGACATTACTCTTCAGAATGACGTAAAAGATATAGTGTACGGATACCCTTACAGCTTGGCTCAATCATACCCTGTACCTATTATCAAAGTCTTGGCAGCAAAATTTTTACGAGAGTTGGATCTGAGTGGTTGTGATCTGATGGATGTTTCATTATCTAGTGGTGCGGAGCACTGCCATTCTTTGAGAAAACTTTCTCTATCGCATGTAGTTTAGATGAAAACATACTTCAGACTCTACTTAAAAGTTATCCCTTGATTGTCTCTTTCATCCTTGAGCACTATTCGGGGTTGGGTAAGATTGGGCTTTTGAATCTTCAAAAGATCAAGTCAATTTTCATAACGGCAAATGAAAACAAATGTTTTAAGATCCATGCACCAACTCTTGAACACTTGTCGTATTCTAGTTGGGTTTATTCATGTAAAACTTGGATGTCGTTGAATGTCAGAATCTGAAATCTTTAGACCTAAATAATGTGAGGATATTTGGTGGATTTCTCCATAACCTTATTTCTAGATCTCAATCCCTGGAGGTCTTGAAGATTCGGAATTGTTGGGGTATACGAGATATTGATTATTCAAATTTGGTATAACATGAGTATATTGGACATCAAATTCCTGAATAAAATGGCGAGTCAAGCCAATTGAAGCACTCAAAACTCGCTCATGACTGCTTTTAGGAATTTATTCTTCAAATTATTGATGTGTGAGATTATGTACTGACGAAAAATGATACATGAATCTTATCCAAACATTGTATTCATTACAACAATATAGTACGAGACAACACAACACACAATACAATACTGTTACAACCCGAGCCTAGACCTTGGACGTAACAGGCATCCGAGACCATCATTGACCCGAGAGAACCGTCTGACTAAACATTGTTGACACCTAATTTTTGCCCTCCGTGACTAAATTTAATCCTGAATTTCTTCGATTTTTAATAAAATCAAAACATTTATTCCATCCAATTAAAAAAATTTAAAAAAAAACATGTTTGTACGTAATTTTGTCATTTTAAGTAGCGATTATATTTTATCGTGTTCAATTATACGAAATTTTATAATTTTGTTACTTAAATATTTATTTTACAAAATATCTGATTTTAATTAAAGCTTCTCATGAAAATAAATCCAAATGATTAAAATTTTTATTTAAATGTAATTTGTTCTTAAAAATAATATATTTGGAGAAATACTTGTTAGATTTTATTAAATCAAGAAGCCCGGGATTAAACGAAGAGTTAATTCATATCGAATTTCAATTCAATTTATCCAATCTATTAAATTTGATCGTAATTGAAATTAAATTAACCACAATTGCAATGCAATTGGCCAATCGACTTTTAATTTGGTCAAAATTTAAATAGAATAGGTTAAATCTAGATTGAATTTTTTTTTTTATTGAGATTATTTTTTCTAAAATAATTTCTAAAATTACCAAATTCCTAATTTAATTAGGGTTTTAAACCCATACTCCCCAATTAAAACCCATACTCCCCAATTGAATCACCAACCCAAAAATGGCCAAGCAGCCCCAGCGGTTGTAGACACCTAATTTTTTTCCTCCTAAAAATCCAATTCATTCATTTTTATCTCGCGTTATCATACACCCTCATCCATGTGATTATATCCCATAAAAATACAAAATAACAAAATTTTAAGGCAAAACCTCTAACTGTTATAAAACAAGAAAGAATAGAGAAGAAGAAGAATAGAGAATAGAAAGTGTAATTCTTATTTCTCTTGAGGGATGAGAGATCATAAGATGATTGAGAATACAATGAACAAAACCCCTTTATTTATAAGGAAAAATACTCCTAGTTTCTGACTAAAAGACAGATACTTCAAATCCTAATAGATATCAACTAGATCTTATTAGATCTTGATAGACATTCACTATAATGCAAATACATTTATAACACTCTCCTTTGAATGTCTAGAAAGATAATGTGCCTCGTTAAAACCTTACAATAAAAAACCCCAGTAGAAAAAAAAATACAGTGAAGGAAAAAGAGTACACATCTCTAACAATACGCATATCGGCTGCCTCATTAAAAACCATACAAAGAAAATCCAGTAGGACAAAACCTCGTAAGGGAAAAAGAGTACAGCGCGTATTAACTCCCCCTAATGAGACCATCCTTGAACCTTTCCATCCCGATCTTATGCACCATCTTCTTAAAAGTTGTAATTGGAGAAAACTTGGTGAATAAATCAGCCACATTTTTACTTGAACGAATCTGTTGCACTTTGACATCACCATTCTTTTGTAGCCCATATATGTAGAAAAGCTTTGATGAAGTGTGCTTCGTTCTATCTCGTTTTATCAATCCTTCATTAAGATGTGTTATGCATGATGCATTATCTCCATATAAAATTGTGGGTAGATTGTCATATTTCGCACCATATTTTTCTCGAATGAGATGTATCATGGACCTCAACCATACACATTCTCAGCTTGCTTCATGAATAGCTATTATCTCAACATAATTCGATGAAGTGTCTACGATAGACTGCTTTGTATATCTCCAAGCTATTGCAATACCACCATATATGAACACATAACCTATTTGAGATCGAGCTTTGTGTAGGTCAGATAAGTACCCAAAATCAGCATGACCAATAAGATCGAGACTGCAAACTTGCTAACAAATTAACTTAAAAAAAAGCTATATCAGGCCTTGTAATAGTTGCAAGATACATTAGTGCATCAATTGCACTAAGATATGGTACTCCATAACCAAGGAGATCCTCATTCTTTTCTTGAGGCCGGAATGGATCCTTATTCAATTTTTGCATGTTTCTCATTTAAGCAAATACTCTATTGCTTTTGAAAACTCTCCAAGAGTTTCAATGATACTCAAATCATCAAATTATATCTTATGAGGATAATAAAAAGTTTCCCACAAACTTTATATGCTTCAGGAATTTTGAATCCTTTAGGGATTTTCATATGGATGTTTGTCAAGTAACAATATCCAACATGTCAAGTATGACATCTTCAAGTGTCTGGACTGCAAATCAAATAAGTTTTACGCTTACCAGAATGCATCCTTTCAGGTCACTTGATAAATGTTTCTATGTCAGCATGCTTAAATTGACGTAGAATTCAGATTCTCATAATCTTTTTCAATATTGCGCCAATATTGTATCAAAGATATCATCGATGATTTCTTATTTTATATCGGTTAACAATACGACATAACATTTTGAGATCTCATCACTTCATTATTTTCAGGTACCTAAACCTCTCATAAGGTTTTATGAAGTGTTATGTCATAGGCTCTTCAAGAGCACATTGCCTTCTTATCATGATTATTTGCTCCTTATCCTTTTCAAGGATTTCATTTGGAATAGATTGGTCTATTATGCTTCATGCATGCATAGACTTTATCCTTCAAGGACACAAAATAGGAGCATTTGCAGCTAAATATGAGATGTTTTTGGCATTTGACTTGAATTATCTTTTGAATGAGGATCTGATGATAATGCCTAACATATTTCATAGTTGCTTATAATCTCCCCCTTATGTTAGGAAAACTAACATACATCCTCCATCTTCTTTGAGGAATCCATCTTTATGCATCATGGTATATTTATTAATCTTATACCGCACATCAAAACTATTAGATGGAATAGTTGGTTCCTGACCTTGAACCAATTGAGAGGGAAAAAATAATCATAATATATTGGTCTAATGCATACAAGTGCTATTGTATGCAACATATCATATTTCATACCAACATATGAAACTTTGTTCTCATTAGTAATGGTTCAGCTATTTATGGAAGGCATTCAATGCTAAACCATCATCATCAAGATGAATTATCTTGATTACACAATCTGAAAAATATGCTCAATTTATATTGAACAAGTAACTTTATGAATGTCAAACGTAGGTTGGCCATGAATGTACATGTGATCATCTTATTGATGCATCTTTTCAACATATCGCGTGATAGGTGAATGGGCCCTTATTCACCTTTTATTCTTTTCAGATTTTGAGGGATATAATCCCAAAATTAGTTGGTCCAACCAACTTATCATGAGAACAAGCAACATTAAAGTTTATGAAGAATTTTCTAATTCTTCAATATATGTTCAATACTCAGTATGCACATCTTCGGGATATCGCAATCGTTCATGTCAACTTATGAACTTTTAATCTAGTAAACTCCAAGTTTACCATGATATGTGTTTTTGCTTTAGTAAATTTCAGATTTACTATTATATGAATAAATTTCAGATTTACTACTTCAGAAGTAGATTTCAAAATAACTCATCTCAATTATTCTTCCTCTTTCTGAAGTGAGTTGTCATACCATCACAATCAAGTACACGTTTATATTAATAAGCTTCACTAAATATTATTACATTCACCCCAGAAAATGGATCTGTGCTTATAATACTCAAAATTCTCATTCCTCAAGAATGGAATATAATCGTATTTTAAGCCTATCAAATTATGATAGGTTCTATATCTTATAACCTCTTTCATCATATTGCTACTTCAGGAGCAAATTGAGGCATACATGTGATGTAGAGAATTTTTCTCTAGCATATCTTATAATCATAATAAGCGTGTGAAAATATTATCACTTTTGATGATTATTATCATATTGTCTCTCCACGCTTATATTCGTGCATTCAATCACTTGTCTTCTTTCAACAATGAAGTAAGTTGTCAACTTTCAGATTTATGCTATCATATTCACTTCATGGAATAGAGCATATCAATGGAATATGTTTCATGACCTTTTATTAAACACTTATTATTTTGCCTTAGCCATCATAATATCATCAATATGGTGTAATGAGATTCAAAATCAACATCTTATACATATAAAGGCGTCTTAGGCATGAATCGATGGGACTTGAGCCCAACATATTATAATTGTTTTTAGGGAAAAGGCATCATTTCCACCCCATACTATACAAGAAAAGTCTAAGCCACACCTAAATTATATAAGTGACCTATTACACACCTTAACTATATAAAAGTGATATTATTACCTCCCCGCGACCCCCATTCTAAGTCGCGTGTGTTACACTTATTTTAGGCGCATCCAGCCTATTAAATAACAATATTAAATGGCTAAAAACATTAAGGTAAAAGGCATCGTTTCCACCCTAAACTATAGTCGAAAAGTCTAATCCACACCTAAACTATATAAGTGACCTATTACACACCTTAACTATAAAAAAGTGATACTTTTTACTAACGTGGTGCTAACGTGGCAGCGCGTGTAAAACACTACACCACATGCAAGTGGTGGTAGCCTGATAGGGTGTAAATAGTTTCACTTTTAAAATATAAATGGTTCCAAACCAACTATTTTTCCTTAAATCCAATAATAATTATATTAGTAGTATCAAAAGAAAGATAACATAAGAAATTACTAACCTTGAATTCCTTCAGATTTATAATTTCACCTTGTTTGGCAGAATCTTGTGTTGATAACGTGTTATAAAATAAGAAAGAACAAAGTAGAAGAGTAGAGAGAATGATTGTTATTTCTCTTGAGGGATGAGAGATCATAAGATGATTGAGAATACAATGAACAAAAACCCTTTATTTATAGGAAAAAATACTCCTAGTTTCTGATTAAAAGACGGACACTTCAAATCCTAATAGATATCAACTATATTTTATTAGATCTTGATAGATATTCAATACAATGTAAATATATTTATAGCACTAACAAACTATAAATCACTAATATTTCATTATAGAGAAAAGACATTTTTTCCCCCCTGAACTTGTCCTCCCAACTCACTTTAGAACTTAAACTTAACTTCCGTTTATTTACCCCCATTAACATCTTTAAAGTGAATTATTTCAACCTTTTAATAGCCCGTGTGTAAACAAGCGATGCTGAGCGCGTAAAAACTCATTTTTGTCTTTTTAAATTCTTTTCTCTTTCTTTTAAATACCCGTTTGAACCCCCCTAACGGTTATATCTATTTTTCTATAAAAGAAACTCTAATTCATCCTCCCTTTCTTTATCTTCAGTCCAAAATTTCTTCAAATCATGAAAGTGATGCAAAGAATAAAATTGTTTTCTCTTGATTTGTATTAAGCCGCATAAATTTGGAATTTAAAAACATAAAATCGAATTGATTTTAGATTCGTCTCTTTCTGTATTAAGGTATAATCTCATTCATTACTTTGTCTATGTTTTATTAGGAATTACTTTCAAAATGAATTTCTAAATTACTTTGTGTCCTTTAATTTTTTTTTTCTAAATTACTCTTTATCTTATTTGTTGAAATGAATTTCTTGTAGCACACAATAATGAAGTCAGTTAACTTGAGTAAACTATGTATGGAGTAAAATGATTCTGCTTTGAAGCAAGTTATTCATTGTAATCACGGAATTTTGTTGCATTTGAAGACATCTTGGACTTCAAGTAATCCCGGTAGAAGATATTGGTATGTCCTTATTATGGGGTAAGTATCAAATTTTGCATTTTCTCTTGTTATTTTAATAGAATTGATTAAGAGAAATAAGGTTAATATATTCTTTATTTTTCACCATTGAAGGGTCCAAGATCTTGCAATTTTTGGCGTTGAAGGGATTCAGAAGACATTGATCCGAGGTCCAAATATGTGATTCCTAAACTAATTGAAAAACTAGGTGAGCTCGAGAATGTAGTTGAATCTTGTCGTTTCAATGAAGTTGAGAAATTGATTGGATTGAGCAAATCAATCAAGGAAGATTCAGAAGAAGTTGAAAAGCCTAAAGAATCAAAACAAGATGATAATGGGATTAATATGAAATTGGAGAAGTTGGAAGAAGAGATTCGAAAAAATCAAGGAGAAAGAAAAGAATTGGAGACGAATAGCTGAAGAAAGGACTAGAAACAATACTCATTTCTTTGCTGTGTTTTTTTGTTGTATATTAGTAATAGCTTTAATCTATTTGGTTGGGATGCTCTATATGAAAAATGGTTCAATGAGGTTACCTTAGCACTAGGTTGTTGTTATATGACGTGTTGCAAATTATTGTGTTAAAGTAGTGCAACTTCTTTTGTATTTGGATTCTCTTATATATATGAAGAAGAGAAAGGTTGCTAGATGAAGTGAATTATGTTTGTTTATCTTTTGTAATGATGAAGCTTACTTCTTTTGCGTTTGTTTGAGTATTTATAGTTAAATTGATTGGATTTGAATTATTTAGTACCCAAAAAATAAGTGCAGGCAACAAATTGCAATTTGAAGTTGCAAAATGTCCAAATACTGTAGGCATAACACATTATAAATACAGTAACAACTGCTGATATTTCAACAGAAACATTAGCCAAAAGAATGCAGTCACGACTGCTGATATTTCAACAGAAACACTAGCTAAAAAATGCAGGCACAGCTGCTAATATTTCAACAGAAACATTAGCCAAAAATACATTCACTACTGCATCATTGTTTTCAAAACATGTCAAATTAGTGCAGTCACAGCTGCATAGTTGAAGTCACCACAATTGAACTACTAGCTAAGTTAAAATCACTACTGTTTCATTACACACCATCAATACAGAAAGAGAAAAACATAATCAGGCTTCTACTGGAAGGTTGTTGAACTTGTTTGGCTTAGATTATTCAGTTCAGCAACATTTGACCTTGTCCTCATCCTTTTTCGTGCTCTTATGTCTTCAAGTCCTTGTTGGGTCACAGCTTTCTTTCCTTTCCATTTCACACCTGAGGTTGGTTTGTGATGTCCAAGATTTCCAGTCACTATGGTGGAGTTCATAGGCATTCCAGGCTGATAAAAATAAAAGAGAACAAATTTAACTAAAGACATGAAAAAGGTTTACTTTAAATTAGACAAACATAATCAAGAAATTTTAACTTACATTGAGGACTTTAAAACCACTCTCTGTATGAAGCACCCCATTCCAACCATCCTATGTCTTTTATAAGTTATCCATCTACCTTTGCTGGCACCAGTGACACCATCTCCTCTTGATGTACCAGTACAATCAACAGCACCAGCTCATCTACCTCTACCAGTTTCACCCACAACTACAACACCAGCTACTCTACCTCTACCTTCTCCACCAATAACTGCAACACCAATTCCTCTACCTCTACCAACTCCACCAACAACTGCAGCACCATCTCTTCTACCTCTACCAGTTCCACCAACAACTGCAGCACCAGCTCCCCTACCTCTACCAGCTCCATAAAAAACTGTAGCACAATCTCCTCTACCTCTACCATCTCCACCAACAACTGCAACACCAGTTTCTCTACCTCTACCAATAGCTCTATCAACAGCACAAGTTGCAGTTCCTTTTTCTCTATCAACACCCACAGTAGCAGCAGTTGTTGCAGGTGATCCTTTTCTTCTACCAGTAGCTATTGCTGCTGCAGCAGCCTACAATACATAAGAAAAAATATAATGAGAGAAAAAAATTAAAGCAAATAAAAGAGAATTAAAATACTAGTAAATTACAAGTCAAATGTTACCTTTGTAGATCCTTTTGGTCTTTCTCTTCTTTTACTTGTGCTTGGTGCTGCTAAAGAAGAAGCCACACTAGTTCTAGTGGAACTTGAATTCAATGGACAACTCCTTTTATTATGACCCTTGTTGTGACATGTGCTGCAGGTCATCTCAACACCCCTCTTTGATAACTTTCCAGTCCTGTTTTCATTCTGCTCTTTTTTTCTAGATTTATTGGGTTTGCCTGGAAGCTTTCTTATTGTAGGTGGTATAACAGAAAGATTGGTTGACTTGGGCCACATTTTCATACCAGTAATAGGCTGAATGAAGTAACTATAAGTCTTGAGGTAATTTTTCTTAGTATATCAATGTGCAACATAGTTAATGGGTTTTAGCCTTCTAAAGTGTAGTGCAGCTATGGCATGACAACAAGGTATACCTTTTAACATCCAAGACCTACATGTACAAGTATTATCTCTCAAATTCACTATAAAAGTATTTCTCCATCTATCCTTAACTTCAGAACCAAATTCACCATTCCACTCAAGAGTACACTTCATTGCTTTTGATGTGTTCTCTTGCAACACTTCTAGTGCCTTAGGAGAAATATCAGTAATCCATGTTTAAGAAAACTATCTCAACTGTCCTATTCTTATCATCACCTTAACCCTTATTTCCTCAAGCATTGATATGATAGTCTTGTATCTTGCCCCTAGTATCCATGAGTTGAAGCTTTCAGCCATGTTATTGTCAACACTATCACAACAACTGTGATATTTGAAGTAAACCTTAGACCACCTTTCTATGTTGTACCACAGAAGATCTCCACAAATTTTATCTCCTAACATCTCCATATGATCATTATTTCTTCCCAATTCTTGCTCATATGTAGATTTGGCACACTTCCAAAAACATTTTCTTCTTTCAATACCTCTCCAATCCTTAGACCAGTTGGCTAGAACATGTCTAGCACACATTTTTTTCTCAGCATTTGGCAGTAAATCTAAAATTGCACTGTCAAGACCCTTAAACAAAATAAAATATATCAGCTGGCATAAGTATAAAACAGGTCCTAAAAAAATTCAGAAAATGAATAAGAGAAAATATATGAGGTTACCTTCTGCATATCAGTAATAGTAGTCACTTCAGACCCATCTCCCAGCTCAAGATCATTTTTTAGAAGTCTAACAAACCATCTCCAAGTGAATTTTTTTCAACTTCAACCACTGCCCAAGCTAGTGGTAGCATCTGGTTATTCCCATCCTTACAAACAACCACAAGTAATTGACTCTTACAAACACTTTTTAAAAAACAACCATCAAACCCAATACACCTCCTGGCACCATCTTTGAATGCTCTCTTCAAAGCATCAAAACATATGTAAAAAGATTGGAACTATTTTCTTCCACCTTCAAAAGTTTCTTCACTAATCCTCACTATACATGTACTACCTGGATTGGTCTTTAAAAGCTCATCCCTATAATCTAAAATTCTTTTGAACTCCTCCATATGATCACCCATAATTTGCTGCAACACAGTGTTTCTAGTTTTTCTTGCTACAGTTCTCCCTATATATACCTCCAAATCATTTTTTTACTAACTCTTGAATCTGAAAAACTCTAATTCCAGGTTCTAATGTTATTCTGTCCCTGTACCTTTCTGCCAAGTACTTAGAATTCACCAATTTATTCTTTGTTGTGGAATTACACTTGTGGACTGGAATGTACTTCTTAACTAGAAAATTTGTAGTCCTAGAATCAATGCTTGCAAACAACAACCATGGACAACCATCTACACACTTTACTCTAACCCTTTTTGATTCATTCACAAACTTATTTAGATCTACATGTTCTTGAACAGCATATCTAGTAAGAGCTTTTCTAAACTCTCCAACATTTGCAAAACAAAGTCCAAGCTCCCAAACTATTAATTTACAAGTAAGATCAAACACAATCCTCTTGTAATTTCTTTTTACTCTCCTTGTTTTTTCTTTTCTTCTAGCAGGTTGTTCAACCTCAGCATCCCCATAAATATCCTGATCAGAATCTATTTCAAAACTTTTCTCATCATCTGAATCAATATATGGCTCATCTCCAGCTATCTTGCCCTATAGACTATTTTTCTTCTTGGATAAAATCGCATCATATCCCACATCCACTCCCTTTTTACTTAAGCTAACACCTCTTGCTCTAGGCTCTTGTTTTTTTCTCTTTTTGGTTTCATCAGATCTCTTCTTTTTGGAAGCCCTCTTTTGTTCCCTCGAAATCTTTACCTCCTCATGAACATCACTACCATACGTATCATCTTCACCTTCATCAAAGAAATCACAATAATCTGATTTTTCACTAACATCACTTTCACTTTCCCAATCTGATGGAATGACTTGACATCTGCTGCAGTAACAAAAGCAGTGTCACATAACTTCTAATTAACACCAGCAGAAACACCGCCCAAATTCTCACCAGTAGCAAAACACCATTTACACTACCCAAATCATCACTCCTACCACTACCACCTAAGTCCTCGCCCCTAGCAGCAACACTATTAGCACCAAAGTCCCCACCAGCAACAAAAAAATCACTGCCACAACCAGCGAAGTACTGAGCCCTAGCAGCAGCACCACCATTACCCAAGTCCCCACCAATAGTAGAAACACCACCACCACCTAAGTCCTCACCCCTAGCAGCAACACCAACATCACCAAAGTCCCCACTACTAGCAAAAAAATCACTACCACCCCCACCTAAGTTCTCACCACTAGCAGCAACACCACCATCACCCAAGCCCATACTAATAGCAAAAACACCACCACCACAACCACCTAAGTCCTTACCAATAGAAAAAATATCATCACCACCACCTAGGTCTTCACCCCTATCTGCAGTACCACAACCACTCAAGTTTTTAGTAAAAGTCAGTTCATGAGGTATTACAGCTTCTACAAAGTCCTCTTCAAACCCTAAATCATCACAGTCCCCTAAGTCTTCACTTAACTCTTTATCAAAACCAAGACAAAATTCTCTTCTCATATGGGAGTCATATTCAATAGATGGGACCACATCGGCCACATCAACTAAATATGTCAAATATAACTCAATAACATCTCCATTTCTAAGTAGAGGTAAAATACCCAAAATATCCCTATCACATGTTACTATTACTAATTTTTTTCTTTTGGGAGGTATGAGATAAACAATACACGAGGAACAATTATACCCAATTTCCTTCACTATATCAATAAATTCAAAGTAAGAAAGTTTGTCTACATCCACATTGAAACAGTCAGTAACAGTACCTCCATGATACTTAATAGTCGGTTTTTGTTGTAATTTGCCTACATGTTGAAACGTCAATGTAACATACACAAAATCCATGGTTAATCTAAAGAAAAAAAAAATAGCAGCTTAGAATTATTCATGGAAAAAACCCTAATATCAAAGTAAAACAACCCTAATAATTACCTGAGTAGTCAAATTTCGTCGCAGAGCAACCATGGATTTCATAAAAAGCCATAGAAATAACTTAATTTGAAGTAAAATCGAGTGAAACCAACTGAAATCGAGTGAAATCTACTGAAATCGAGTCAAATCGGCTGAAATAGAGAGGTTTTAGAGAGAGAGAAAACTGAAATAGGTTATTTTTTAGGTTTTCGGGTATTTGATTAGAGTGGGTCGGGTTATAAACGAGAAAGGGTCGGGTTATAACATCAACCAATCAAAGGGCGCGTGCCTAACAACACCCAGCCTTTACTTGGATTAGGTTGTTAAGGGGTTGAAATAATTCATTTTAAAGATGTTAAGGGGGTAAATAAATGGAAGTTAAGTTTAAGTGCGAAAGTGAGTTGGGAGGACAAGTTCAGGGGGGGAAATATGTCTTTTCTCTTCATTATACTAACAAACTTTATCTTAATCAACTAACCCACCTCACTACCCTACCCCACCTACACTACCCCACCTCACCCCTACCTCAACCCCCTACCATCCATATTTTTTACAACACACAGAGGATCTCACTGGAAAAGGGGGATACGCAGACAGCACAAAAAGGAGATGGGTGTCCTCCATTTTGGATATATAATTATACACAAAAACACACACCTCAGATTTTTGGAATAAAAAAAACACACACAGCTTCATCATCACGAGATCCACGCAGCATCACTCTTCGATTTTCCATTGAACACAAAGAAAATACACAACCATCTCCCTCACCATCGACACACAGTGGGACTGTCAAAAACTTCCATTCACAACCATATGCGTACACCCAGGCTATACATACGGTAGAACAAACAAGAAAAAAAGGAGATCTTCTATAATTTTACACACACAGAGACACGGGAAGAGGGGAGAAACAGAGAGAGAGGGAGAATAGAGATTTGATCAGAGAGATATTGAACAAAAACACAGCTGGGCGTTGAGTTTCCCGGTGATTTATTCGCTGGAATTGTCCATTCCTTCGCTAGACGCAGTCCGAATCGATCCAAAAATCTACCCTTTTATCGATAAAGAAACAGAATCTGCAAACTAGCAACCGAAATCGTCCGTTTAAGATGATTTCAGTAGGGCTTCGCCGGAAATCACACACGGGTTTTTTTTCAGTTTTCATAGTTGTTGTCTTGGGTTACTCGTTTATTTTCCGTAGATTTTTGTTCGGATTGGATTCCAAGTTTTTCGTGGTTGAGACGTTGAGTTGGATCATGGTTGAGGTTCAATTCGGGGTATTCCGGTGGTAGCTTTGTGAACAAATTGGGTTTGAAATAAAAATTGAGGTCCAATTCTATCTTTTCTCCCTTTAATTTTTACGTTAATACGAATGATTTTTTGTTTGACATGTTTGAATCTTTATTTTGTGTTGATTGATGTTGAATTTGAATGTGTAAACTTGGATTGGTAGTCGAAGAATTGATTAATTATTTTGAGAATAAATGCGGGAAGGGTTTGGTCTCGATAAAAGAAAATTTGGATAAATTTTGATTCATTGATAATGTTGAACGTGATAGAATTATGATAGGTCGAGCTGGGTAGGCAAATACTAAGTTTGGGTAGACAAATTTAGAACTTGAGGATTGTTGAATGTTGAAAATGTTTGTTGAATGGTTTTATTTTATGAATTTGATCAATTGTATTCATTTGGCCGAGGAATGTCCCGAGGTATTTGTGTTTATTTGTTGGGAAATGCCCCGAGGTATTTTGTACCCGGAGGACGTTCGTGAAGAAGGCCCGAGGCGTCGATTGGAGCTTAGTCTAGGACTAGTTTAGAATAGGATTTATATTTTTTGTATTTTTCTATTTTGGACTGTATAATTGGATCGGAGACTATATTTTGGATTGTTTTGTTTGTTTGATTGATTGTTTTGATGTGTTTTATACATTCGTAGTGTCAAATTACCTGATACACTCCACCAAGCTATCATGGTCGAATCACGGGATCGAAGGGTGCCAACACCATTTTCTCGGTCAACAGAATTCCTTAATCGAAATTTCTATACGTGGATCAATTTTAAAGAGTCAAAATCATTTCGAAAAAAATATCCAAGGGTGACTTGGCACACCCAATTTATGTCAAGTGACGACTCTGAGTTTTGAATATAAAAATTCTTTTCGAAACAAATCTTCATTTTTGTCATTTTAATAATAAAATCCTTTCGGACTTTAAAATGAATCTTTTGGGTTAAAAAAAAAGGGTAAACAATATAAATCCCAACACTTTACTATCCAATTACTCTCTCTTCCTATTTTTATAATAATTATATAAAATTCCAGATATGATACATTAGTTAACGTCATGATACATTAGTTTATGATACAGTAGTAAATCTTTAATTATGGTTAAAAATGAAAGAAAGCGGTAATTAAGCCTACAGTTGAGCATTAATGCGCTTAATTAAAGAAATTATTGTTTAAATTGTCTAATATACGTCATTTAATAACTTATGATAACAAATATCATAAGTTTTCCTATTATGTAAAAACTTATGATATATTGCAGAGAAAAGATATTTTTTCCCCTCTGAACTTGTCCTCCAAACTCACTTTAACACTTAAACTTAACTTCTGTTTATTTACCCCTTTAACATCTTTAAAGTGTATTTATTTCACCCCTCAAAACTGAATACCACTCTCACAACGGAGAGTGGGTTACACACGCGCCATGTCAGTGTCAAATCAGTGACACATCAGTGCCAGGTCATTGCCACGTAAGAAATTAGGATTTTAAAAAAAAATCTCACACATACTATTTTTATGTATTTTTGTTTTAAAAAGCAAAAAATATATATGTACTATTTATATATATATTAAAGAAAAAATTCACACCCCCCACCCCGCTCTTCTTCCCTTCCAGCCCCCCACCCCACCCCCCGTTCTTTCTCCCCTTCCAGCCCTTCCCCCCCCCCCCTCCCCGCCCCGCCATTCTTTCTAATACATTAAATTATTTTGGTTGAGATACATCAATGTAATTAAGTTAGCATTATACTTGACTTATTTTTAAAAATATCTGATACATTATATAATTTACATTAAGATATAAAGCTACAATTAGCTTATATGATACATTGTTGAAGAGTAAAATATCTTTTGATGCATAATAGTCTAACAGATGGGCGAAAATTAATTTATAGAAACTGTAATAAAAACAATCAAAAGTTTTGCTTAAATATCATAGCTATTTTGTCCAGAAAGTTTTGATATTTCAATTTATTTTCACGAAAATCAATGTCGTTCATATCATAATGAAATGGTGGAAATTAAAAAAAAAAGTTAATGGTGAAAAGATGGAGTTGTTAGATCTAATTGAGTAGTAGATGAGAACATGATGAAAATTCAAAAGAAAGTTAATGAAAGTTGTAACTTGAATGTTGAAGTAGGAGATGAAGATAAGAACACGGTGGAAATTCAAAATGGGTGAGTTGAAAAAATCGTGAGATATATTTCCTGATTTTTGGGCTTGTTTTTCGGCACAATAAGGGGATGTGGGTGGATTTTTTAGTTGTATCAGAAAAGAGACAACTATTTTGATTAAAAAGGGATTTTTGTAATTAGTTTAGTTAGATGGGATTTTAAGTAATAATAGAAACTTAAGGTGTGGTTATAAGTAATTTATCCTTAAAAAAGGGTGTGACAGAGGCCCAAACCTCCCAACAACACAGCCCAATTCCTTTCAAGTATACACAGCAGCCCAATCATTCCATTGATCTGACCCAATTATCTCATTTACTCTTCTTCAACAATCAATAGCAAACAACATCAACGACACTCAGCAAAAAAACACAACATCGACAACAACACCCCTATCTGCGTATAACATCGCAAACCATTAGTCGACCAGCACCGTCTTCGACCCGACGACCCGACCATTTATGACCTATCTCCAACGACTCAACCAGCCCGACCTGAACCAGCTCCAGCAACAATAAATAAAACAACAGATTTCAAAACAATAGATATTATTTTATCTTTTTTGGAACTTTGAAATTCAAATTCTGTACTGGCATAGTACATTATAGCTCATAAACCTATCCTCTTTTTTTCAAAATCCCCAAATTACCCTCTAATTGATTTTATCCCACATCGATGGAGACTTGATGGGGGATTCTCAACTCCTTCTATAAAAGCTCACTGTGGAGCAATTTGAAGGGAGGACTGGAGGGATTGAAAATATCTTTTGAGCAAAAAACTCATATTTTTAGTAAAAAAAAATTATTTCGTGAAGTTCGTCGGCTAATTTGGAGTTTTTGAGTTGACGATGACATTTTTTTCGGTGGTTGCGATTCCAACGGAAGCCCGAGTCCTTTTTTGTTGTCCAAGAACCGGTTAGTCTTTGATTTTTCTTTTCTCATATCATCGCATTGTAGTCGTATTAACTTTGATTAGTATATTGTATGCTGGGAATTGCTTGTCGTAGAAGCCTTAAAGGCCATAGAATTGATTATGCTCAAATAAAGTTATTGTATTATGGTATTCTCTTTCTGTGTTGATTGACTGTTTGAACCCCCTCTCTTTTATCGGAGATTTTATCTTCACGATTCTGTAGGAGCGAAGGCAGGATGTTTGTCGTTGCACTTAAAATTTGTTAACTAATTAAAAAAAGAAAAATATGTTTGGTTTTGTTCACCTTTAATGTTGGTCGATTTGAACGGTTTTTGTTCCCTTTCATGAAATGGTTCAAGCGTTAGTATTCTTATTCTTGAGAATTTTCATCGATTCACCTTTTCAGCTTCAAAAGAGATTTGAAAGGGGTTAGAATCGAGGTCAATATCATTTTTTGCTAATAATCTGTCTTTGCTAATAATCTGTCTTTGCTTACTGTTGGTCGGTTTGAACCTTTTTGTTCCCTTTCATAAATTGTTTCAAGTGTTAGTATTCTCATTCTTGAAGATTTTTGTTGATTCACCTTCTTTAGCTTCAAAAGAGGCTTGAAAGAGGTTAGAATAGAGATTAAAATAAGTGTTGTTGATGAACCAATTCTTGTGCTTATCGTAGATAATGATAGTATTGAAAGACCTTCTTGATGTTTAAATTACATTGTATAAAGAATGAAATGCCAAGTCTATGTTTGGTAAAACAAGTATTTGTTCTCTTTATTATGTGAGGTAAATCGTTAATCCCTTAGTAGATTATTAGATTGTAATATTATTATAAGATGACAATAGTGTTACTGTGATTGAATTGCATTCATGTGCATATAGTGAGGTACGTCAATTAACAAAAGTTGAGAGTAGTCTCTGTTGATTTGTTGCTTGATAAGACATATTTTGCGCATTAAGAATACCTTGCGTGAAGAAACTCGTTTGGTCAAACCTAAAACTGAAAGTATCTCTTTTTTGTGAAATCTTTCCTGTTTGTTTCGATTCCCTTTTTGAATATTGTTTTCTAGACTCAACCATGTGTTGTTTTACTCGAGTTTAGAAATACTTTGCTAATCTCCATCTTTTCTTGTTGCATGAACACTCTGGTTGGAGTCCGAATGGACTTTTTTCCTTTGCATTTCTTATCGGGCCATTGAGGCCCACCATCTCTATCGAGTCAACTCCGACAAAAGGTCCTAAAAGATAATCACATGGCATATAGATTCAAGGAGTCGAAAGAAGAAGAATGGGCTAAAGTCCTGTCTTTGAAGTGGCGAAGAGACTCGAAAGTCTCATTTTTTTAGTATACTCATTTATTCATTTATTGTTGTCCTTTTATTATTATTTAGTTATTTATTCATTTCATTATTCATTCATTTGGGTCTCGAAGCCAAAGTTGTAAATTTAATATAGGTGGAGCAGATTTTAGACCCACGGGCCTGAAAAAATAGTTTAGGACAAGTTACGGGCCAAGGCCCGACAATTAGATTAGGACAGGGTCTATTGATTTGGGTCCAATGGCCTAAGTCTTTTATTTTCTCCCCTTCCCTTTTTATGTGCTTATTTGTCTTTCATTTGTTTAGACTTAGTTAAAATTCCTACTAAGTCATCCAAATCTATTTTACACAAATCGTTTTCTAAAATCAATCACTTTTCAATAAATCAATATTTTTGAAGTTAGTTAAAAGATGTTTTCAAACAGTCTAGATAACCGCAAGTTAACAGACATTTTAGGTGCCTAAAACCTTCCTAAAACGTTAATAGGAACTGCTTACTCAGAATCGTCGAAACTTAAACGATTTTTCTGTTTTGGATCGTTTAAAGTATTGTAGAAAGGTTTTCTTAATTCCTTTTAAAAATTAAGTAGCGACTCTTAAAAAGTCAAAATTTTCGTAAAACAAACATCATGAGCATACAACTTTAAAGCGCAGAAGAGACAAATACAAACCATCAAAATATGCCAAGGGAAATCCATTTTTCATTAAACTAGAGATTTAAAAACATAATTATGGAAATCCAAAGGCATAAAAAATAAAACTAAGTAACTTCCGAGTGTGACAACTACATTTTTATACAAGCCTTTAAAACAAGTGATACCGGGACAACCTCGGAATACCTTAAAACACAGGACTAAACCAACATAACTACTAATTACTATGCCTTCTGGAGAGATGGAGGGCTCACCAAAGCTCATGATATATATGAAAGGACCAAGTGCTGCAGTGGATCACGAGCATACATCTCCGAACCTGGATCATAAAACGATGCAGAGTCCAAGACGTCAATCCACTGAATATATGGTATGTAAAACTGGGAGAGGAAACATGGCACGACATATATATATATATTTGAAACTGAAACAATAGACTTACAATGATAAGTTATGGCTGGCCAAAGTCATAAATCATCCACTATGAACATGGAAACAAACCAAAGTTTGTCAAAATGTTTATTCTCATGATAAAACGAAAAACCAAGAAGTACGAAGCACAAGAATCTATGATAATATAAAAAATCCAACATCAACATAATTTGAAGGGTCATTGAACTGATGAAACGCTGATGACAGGAAATTAGTAAAACAAACAACTAAAGAGAAAGAAGTTACATTATTCATGAACTATTATAGCTTTCTACCATTCTTTATAAAATCAGCAAAACCAAAAATTTAAAAGAATAAAAATGATAAAATCCACCAAATATTCAGAAAAAGAAAAAGGCAGGATGGTGCATGAAGCATAGATGTCGAGCAAAAGAAGTGTTCTCTCCCTTTTTTCGTCCATAAAGAAGTCTCTTCTATTTCAACATTCTAAAGGATAATTTGTTTGATCATGACTATTGGCGCTAAAGTTTAGCTTTTGCATCTCACGGATAGGACTAACTGTGTTCAATTTTTTTTGAATAAAGTTTGTTAAATGGGGTTTAGCTTAGGAAAGATATTTTAGTAATTTAATGGGCTAAGAGGGGCTTAAAAGAGATAGATGTTAGCCGCCGCATATTAGAAGTAGGTTTTTCATAATTACGCTCTTATTATAAATTGCCATAATTCACATTAGGGTTCTTTCAAAACATGGCTAGAACTAAGAGACAGAGGGCCACAGCAGACATATTGTTTGTTTGCCTCATTCAAAAAATATTTTGTTATCTTAGTTATAAAGAAGCTTCCCAGATGAGAATTCTCTCCAAAACATGGCAACAAACCTGGTTGACTCTTTCCAACTTAGAATGCAGAGTTGAATATATGTCTAGAGGCGCAGTAATAGTGGATGAAATCATGGAGAGATACAGGGATGACAAAATCCCTATTGACAAGTTTGAATTCTCAAATTGTTCAGGATCCAATGACTGATCTATTTTTCGTTCGGATTAATACGTGGCTTGACATGGCTCTTCAGAATGGTGTAAAAGATATAATATATGGAAATTCGTACTACTTGACTCGATCATACCCTTTCCCTATCATCAATGTCTTGGCAGGAAAATGTTTAAGAGAATTGGTTTTGAGAGGTGACTGTAATCTGATGGATGTACTACTTGACTCGATCATACCCTTTCCCTATCATCAATGTCTTGGCAGGAAAATGTTTAAGAGAATTGGTTTTGAGAGGTGACTGTAATCTGATGGATGTTTCATTATCCAGTGGTCAGTGGCGAACTCAGGATTTAAGGATTGTGGGTGCCTAAAATATTAAAAAGCTGAAAAAAAATAAAAAATCACCTCAACAAGGTTTTAACCCGAGATGTCCCTTTAGTGGAGAAGCTTAAGATCAACTTAAATGTCAGTGCACCCGACCAACTTTTATTTCAGTGGGTGCATTTATATGTTTTATAGCTATTTTCGTATATTTTTTTATGTAATTATACCTATTCCACGTCGAGTTTACTGGGTGCCGGAGCACCCCGAAAGTATATGTAGGTCTGCCCCTGCTAGTGGTGTGGCGAAATGTTACTCGTTGAGAAAGCTTTCTTTGTCTCATGTAAGTTTAGATGAAAACATGCTTCACTCTACTCAGTAGCTGTCCCTTGATAGTCTCTTTCAACTTGGACGATTGTCGGGGATTGGGAAAGATTGAGCTTTTGAATCTTCAAAAGATCAAGTCGATTTCCATGAAGGGAGTTAGAAACATGCATGTTAAAAACAAATCACCAACACTTGAACACTTTTCTTTTTCTAGTTATTCTTCATCAGAAAACTTGGATGTTGTTGAATGTCAGAAGCTGAAATCTTTAGAGCTAAAATATGTGAGGATATCTTATGGATCTCTCGAAAACCTTATTTCTAGATCTCAATCCCTGAAGGTCTTGATGATTCAAAAATGTCCGGGCATAAGGAATATTGATTCTTCAAATTTGGTGTCACTTGAGTATATTGGAGATCAAATTCCTGAACTTAAATGGCAAGTGAGTCTAGCCAATTGAAGCACTCAAAAATCGTTCTTAACTGCCCCAACATCTATTTAGATGTTTTGTAAGTTGAAGAAGTTTCTATCAAATTTAACTTCTTCGTCTCACATTTCGATTGGTTTTTACAAATGCCATGAGATCAACATCAATGGTATGCAACTGCACCACAAAGGTTCTACCGCCAAGTGAACATTCTAAATGTCCACTTTTGTAGACTGAGGAGTACCCAACATTTGTGGATGCTTTACTATGGAGTTGTTGTTATGGTTCGGACACAATAAGCAAAACACAAGTAAAGGAAAAACAAGAACAACACACAGATTTACGTGGAAATTCTTGCGGGAAAAACCATGGGCCCAAAAACATCAGCCCGATCCCTACGCTACCACCACAGACCCCATTGAAAATCACAAATATGGGTTGCACCGCGAAACTTTCAGGGCCGAACCAACAAAATTCGGATTACAACTCTAACAGTTGTCATCCTAGGAGACTCAATCTATCACACGAAGAGAAGATTTCTTATAAATCCACTAATTTATTATGTCTTTTACTTGAGCTAAAGGTCTATTGGAAAACAGCATCTCTACCTTCTTAAGGTAGGAGTAAGGCTGCGTACACCCCGCCCTCCCCAGACCACAATTGTGAGATTACAGTAGGTATGTTGTTGTTGTTTAACTGCAGTCTGGCATTCATGAAGCAGCACGCTCACTTTCGACATTACATCTTTTTTTTTCTCCAAGAAAGAAATGGTGTAATGTGTAAAGGAATGCAGCCAATTTTCTCTGTTACTTTTTATGATCTTTGCTAAATGTATATCACTCTTAACTTAGTTTATGAAAATTGTTCATACGATTCCTACTTTTTATGATTTCTCCCAAAATGTATTTCAGTCATTAAATTTTTCCTTCAATTGATTATGTAAATTACACAAAACTGTACATTCTAGATCTATTCTTTCCCAATAAATATTTCTTTAATGTGTCTATCCTTTTTTATGTTCAATTTATCTCAGTTCTTGATACATATGATATGATGCTTTGAAAAAGAGAGGAGGCTACAGTTTTTAATAAGAAGACAACTTTTAAGACGTGAAACATGTCTAACCACAGCCGACGTTGTCACACCCTTTTTCCGCTCGAAGGTTTGAGGTCGAAGGGTTTTTCCAATTAAAGTTATGGTATTGAATAGGGTTTATTTTATTAATAGAGTCGCCACTTGGAATTGAGTTATGGTGTTCCAAGTCACCTTATTGAATCCCTAATCAAAAGGAAATGACTCTTTGTTGGTCTGCGAAAACAGAAGACCGGGTAAGGAATTCTGTTGACCGAGGGGAAGGTGTGAGGCACCCCTCGAGTCCCGTGGTTCTACCACGGTCGCTTTTATTAACTTATACTTAGCTTTAACTATTTTGGAAAAAAAACTATGTTTGCAGACCTGATTCGCTTTTTTTTAATATATTAAAACTATTTAAAACTCTTGTATTAAATTTGTGAAAAATTAAGTTTAGAAAAATATTTGTCAAGGTACATTACTGTATCCTTAACTTTTCAACGTCTCGAAAATGATGTGTACGCCGCATTCTTAAATGAGATGAATATTTTAAAATTTGCCTAAAATTCGTTTAACGTTAAAGACATTCGTTCGTCTCTTATAACTCGAGATAATTTTATCTTGTTTAATGAATTCAATAATTTTCTTGTATTATAAATAAAGAAAATAAACTAGTAAAGAATGAATTTGGCAAAATGGGAAATTGAACAAATATAAAAAAAAAATTTCAGCATTAATATGGATTTAAAAAAAATAAAATGCTAAGAAAAATGAAAGTTAATCTTTTCGTAGAATTAATAAATTCCCTTATACGTTCCTACGATAAAGGGCTATATTAACAAGTCATTTTTAACTTCATTTCATGCACACAAATTGATAAGTCACGTTAAATACTCCAAATTCAATTCCTAACATATTTATATTGCTATATATATTTTATTAAGTCTAATATAACTACAATTAATCCACTATTACACATTATGCAACTTGCATCTGTCCAATAAACAACAAACAAATCAAATAGGAGACAAAAAGGGACCGAGACGGCATATTCGATTAAAGGCACGATATACTTATTATATTTATCAATGATTAAATAATAAATTGAAGTAAAATGTAAATCATGGCTAAAGAGAAACAAATATATAAGAATTCACACATAATTATTGTGAAAATAATCCTCCACAAAAAAAAGAAGCCACGAACTCGAAATTTCGGATCAAACCAATAACTCTAAATCAGTGTCAATCCGTTTGCTATCGCTTTTTTTTTGTTTTCTCCTTTGTTTCTTCTTTTTTTCTTCTTTCGTTGTTCTCTCGATCTGTTTTGTTGGTTTTTTTTTTGTCTTTCACCAAAAAAAATGTTGTGCTCTTCCTCTGTGTTTCTAATGTGTCTGTGTGTGTATATTATAGTGTAGGGGATTGGGAAGTTGAGAGAATTTAGGGGTGGTTGGATAGTTTAGAAAAAAAAATTTAATTAATTTTTTTTAAATAATATACTAAAATAAATAATAAAAATAAAAGAATATTAATTTTATATTTTAAGAAAATACAATAAAATTTTATAAATAATCCAAAATAAATATAATTAAGATAATACTAAAACTAGTAGACTATTTATTACAAAAATAAAATATATTTTTGAATTTTTCGTATTATTTAATAATAAAAATAAATATCTGAAAATGTAACTTTATTTATTTATTTTCAAATAAAAACCTATAGAAATTAAATAAGAGCTAAAATAAATACTAGACAAAATATAAATATTTAATGTCGAAAAATAGGTTAAAACTCGGGGAGGGTCAAAAATTACGTGTCTACATTTTGTCCCTCTTTGTGTGAAATGTCGAAGAGTTTTTATACAAAGAAGTAGACAAAAAGATGATTTTTGATCCTCCGATTATTCAAAAAATGAGGATAAAGTTAAAAAAAAAATATATAACCGAGTCCTGATTTTGGACAGCCTACATATCCAGGTTATATGGGAATCAAGTCACGTGTAGTTCAAAAAGACAGAAATGGGGAGACAGTGAGCTAGAGGTCGAGTTAGGTTCCGTCGATTTTTCGGTTCGCGGCTTCTGCTTTTACATTTAAATGAATAACAAAATAGAAAACGGAGATACAAGTAAAAGATCCTATCTATGCAATTTTCTTAAATCTTTACTGGGACTTGAAAATCTTCACCCTATTCTCCAGGTGGGCTCCTGATCTTGGTTTTTCTTCACCCTATTCTTCAGGCGGGCTCCTGGACTTTCTTTTTCTTCACCCTGTTCTTCAGGCGGGCTCTTGGACTTACAATTTCTTCACCTTGTTCTTTAGGCGGGCTCCTGGACTTACAACTTCTTCACCATGTTCTTCAGGCGGGCTCCTGAACTTATAATTTCTTCACCATATTCTTCAGGCGAGCTCCTAAACTTCCTCTTTTCTTCACCCTGCTCTTCAGGCGGGCTCCTGGACTTCTTTTTTTCTTCACCCTGTTCTTTAGGCGGGCTCCTAGACTTACAATTTCTTCACCCTGTTCTTCAGGCGGGCTCCTGGACTTACAATTTCTTCACCCTGTTCTTCAGGCGGGCTCCTGACTTGTTACTTCTTCACCCTGTTCTTCAGGCGGGTTCCTGAACTTCCTTTTTTCTTCACCCTGTTCTTCAGGCGGGCTCCTGGACTTCTTTTTTTCTTCACCCTGTTCTTCAGGTGGGCTCCTGGACTTTCTTTTTTTCTTCACCCTGTTCTTCAGGCGGGCTCCTGGACATACAATTTCTGATTTTTCAAAATATGTTCCTGAACTCAAAATAAAAGGTCAAACAAACAAAAAAATAACATCAAATTCTTCAGGAGGGTTCTGAGCAAAACATAAAATTCAATGAACACGAACAAAATTTTTGCCCCAGTTTATACTTAGTAAATGACTCGACTAAAAGGTATGTCTCATAGGAATCAAGAGGGATGACTCGACTAAAAGGTACATCTTATAGGAATCAAGGGGATGAATCGACTAAAAGGTACGTCTTATAGGAATCAAGGGGATGACTCGACTAAAAGGTACGTCTTATAGGAATCAAGGGAACGACTCGACTAAAAGGTACGTCTTATAGGAATCAAGAGGGATGACTTGACGAAAAAGTACATCTTTAGGAATCAAGGGGATGACTCGACTAAAAGGTATGTCTTATAGGAATCAAGGGGATGACTCGACTAAAAGGTACGTCTTATAGGAATTAAGGTTCAATTTAAGAAATATATCATCTAGCAATTAAAACTGAAATACCTGGACAAAGAAGTATGCCTTTGAGGGATATATGATGATAAATTTTTATCATAATTTGATTATCAAACCTGTGCAATAACACTGCTTCCTGCATTTGTGGAAATGAGGCATTGCAACCCTTGATATTTATACTCTGAAGTTCTTGATTTGAAAGTAACATATTTCCTGTTTCATCAAAGAAAACTTGTGAGTTCAAAAACATGGTGGCAGGTTTGTGTCTTTAGCTTTTGTGGAAATCACTCTTGCCCTCGCCATATTTAACCTTGCTTCCAACCATTAGCATCCATCATCGACTTGCTGCATCATTGACCTAAACTCATATTATCATAAGTGACTTTGAAACAAACACAGTATCTCTGTTTTGCCATGTTTCTCAAATAAACTCTTTGAACCTTAGTATTTTCATGAGTTTCCGAACTCGTTTGTTGATAAAACTTTCTGCATGCCTTATTTCGGCTCACAATCATGTCACTTTTATGTGTTGGCTTTTTGTCTTGCTTTATGCAATTGAAGAAGCTGGTAGCCAGTTTTGAAATCTTTTCTCACTTGTTATGACATGGACTCGACTCAAAGACACGAGAAAAATGATAGTAATTTTTATTTGATGACAAAGATATCAAAAATCAAAAATAGAAAAATAAAAAAAATGGAAAAACAATACGCATTTTTTTAAACGACAGAAGAAAACTTATTTGGGTGTGGTAGCCAATTCCAGCAATCATGACATGCATTTTGAATTAAACAACCTGATCTACCCATACTAATCATTACAACTCTTGTCCACTTATTGAGTTTGAAATGAAATCAATCTTGAATATGCTCCCTCTAGATCACAATTCTCCTTCGGCTAGTGGCACCTCAATGGGTTTTTGCCAACGCCTATCTCATTTTCATTTCTTTTTCAGCTCACTGTCGCCTTATGGTGCCCAAAAGGGTTTTCACCAATAAGACTCTTATTTTTACTCATTCATTCATTTTTTTTATTCATTTTTTTTTTTGAAAATAATGCCCAACATACGAAACATCATGCACCCATAACATGTTTAGTCTTGACATTCTCAAAGATCGATCTGAAGGTTTTTCTTTGGTTGTAACTTGGCTTTTGGAAAAAGGTTAGAAAGAAAGGGAGGCATGTGGCTCAAAAATTTACATAATATTGGATGAAACATACAACTTTTGGAATCGACTTTTTTAAGGAAATAAACTTTGCCCCAGTTTCATTTCATTCTGGGTAATTTGAATTTTCTTTTGGTTGGATCGAACCCCAGAGTAGGGCTGCCTACGTATCTTGTCATAGCAAGAATCAGGTCAAACGTAGTTCAGACCTCTTGTTTTTTTTGCTTAATTTTCTTTCTTTCTTTTTCTTGACTTTTCTCTCTTTTTCTTCTCTTTTTTTTTAAAGAGAGATATTTTTTCCAACTCTATTTTTCTTGGCACTTTTTTGACTCTATTATTTTTTCTTGACACTTTTTTTTTATTTTCAACTTTTTCAAATTCTATTTTGATTCCAAAAGAAGGGTACGAAAGAAAATAACACTAAAGTTCAAAAGCGGTAACAAAGGATGACACAACATTTGGGTAGCAGAATGAAATGCCTTCGTCATATCAATCCTTAAAAACGGAAGAACATAACATGCAATCTGAGGGTGAAACATGAGATCATACATATCTTTTCAACATTGACCTTCACTAAGAACGTGCACATGTGTCACTTCTGTCATGCTTATAAAACATACAAGTCCACTTGTGGTGTACTTTCTCCACATGAATGACTCATGTCTCTTTGGAAGCTAACTTTCTTTCATTTTTCCTGACGATGAAGATTATATATCCTCTGATTGATCTCATTCAAAATGCTTGAATTAGATCTTCTAATTGATGATCAAGTCATTTTTTATTTGCAAAGTGATTGCTCCAATTTAATCTATATTGCGATTTGACTTATTCTCAAACTGTTTGAAATCTTATGCTTATATTCTCAAATACTTCCTCTTCATCGTATTCAACTTCTTTATTCATTATTTCATAATTAGATTGGATTTTAAAATCTGATTGAAAATTCTTCATGCATGTCATATCATTAGAATCGGCATAGAAAGAATTGTATAATAGAAAATATATAAGTAAATATTAGACACAAAATAAAATAAAGGAAAGTTATGTTTCATTAAAAAATAAAGATAGACAAAGTTTTAACCTAAAATACCAAAGTAAAAAATCTGAATTACAACCCTAGAACGATTCAAATTGTAGAAAGACAAACAAACAAACTACTAAGACTCCTTCATAGTAGGGAGAGGAGTGACCTCCCAATTGTTAAGCTTGACATCTTAGCCACCGATTTGCTTATCAGCATGACTAGAACTTCCACCACTATCCAATATATTTTCTTCAACAAATAAATTCTGGATCCCCATGCTTAACTCATTGTTTCCCACGTATTGTGTATTATCGTATGTTGATAAAGGATTACGTGTGATGCTCCTAGTGTCAATGTTTTGCACTACAATCAAATTTTCTTGAATCATCCTTTCTATTTCTCTTTTCAAAGCACGAAAATCCTCAATACTGTGATCCTGAATATCAGAATGATATGCACATCGTACATGAGGATCAAAATTTCTTAAATGTGGATCAGGAGTACACTCAAGGAGAGGAGTGATTATGTCTAACTTTCTCAATCTCTGGAATAAACTGGCATATGACTCTTCAATTGGTGTAAAATTATTCTTTGACTTTATCCTCTTTGCAAACTCCGGCCTCGATTGAAACTTGGACTTAGAAGTTCTTTGATAAATATGTGGGGGTCCAGGACGATGTTGAGGAACCGGTGCATCCCATTGCGGATGAGAAAACGGATGAGCATACAACTGTGCATTGTTTAAAAGATATTGAGGAAGTGAAACGAAATATCTTGGATTTTACAAAGAGGAACCTTGTTGCATGTGAACATATGAATTTGATGTGCAAGCTCGGGATTGAGACTGATAATATTGTTGAGTTGGACCTCTTGAGCTCTGCTTTGACCCTGTAACGACAATAGGTACATTTTCTTTTTTCTTCCCTTCTGTCCCTCTCAATTGATGGCAATATCGTCCCAAGTGTTTTACAAAATCCTCGTACCCATTATGTTTCTCAAATTTCGATATCTTAAGGCTTAGAGGAAGGTTAACACTTAAAGACATGTCCCCTTCTTTATATGCAACACCTTCATAATTCGCAATTTCCTGAGAATTTTTCGTAGCCTTTTCTGTACTCTTCATTTTTCTAGTCATTTTCTCTTGCTCTTCTGTCATGTCAGACTTCTTAGTAAGAAATTTTAGTGGGCCAACTAACATAGATGTGGGCTCAGGAGTATAATAGTGATCATCAAGAGTGTTGAACATCGACTTACTAGCAGATTGGGGAGTCACAATCGTCGGATTAAAAGCTAAGGTGGAAACCTCAGTAGAGGGTGGAGCAACACAAACAGAGACTATAGGTGGTGCTATCGATGTGCTAGATTTATACTAAAGATCTACAGAATGAGTGATTGAAACATTGAGATTCTTTTGGCTTGGAATAGATTCTGGGGCATGTTGTGGCGCATAACCAACAACAGAAAAATGACCTTGCAATTTTGACGAAAAACTCAAGGTATTTGTAGGGTCAATAGTGGAAAATGACGGAGGAGGCATCCCACTGTCCCAAGCTCAATACAGTTCCAACATTTGTTGCCTCAAACTCACAATCTGTTGTTTTAACCTCTCATTTTCCTGACTCTTTGTCTGATCCATGATTTCACTTTTTATATTCTTGCTGGACATGGCTCTTTTTCCTGAATTTGGTGTAATATGAGGTATCAACCAAAATACCACAAACCAACCACCTTAAACTAACTGTATAAGAAATAACAAAGGCGTCAGAATGCAATATTTTTCAAAAACTCTTTTTCTTTTATCTTCTTTTTTGAAGAGATCACCAAACCCCATAAGGGTTGCCTCGTATCTCACTAAGATGAGAATCAGGTGTGCGGAGTTATCAAAAATTGGAGATAAGAAGAAATATACCTTTTTTTTTCTTTTTTGAATAATGAGAAATTTATTTACTTATTAAATAATATTTTTTTTTATTTTGAAAACAATTTTTTTTTTAGTTTAAAAGGAAAGACAATCATTTTTTAAAAGATCACCGAATCCATTAAGGACTGCCTACATATCTCAATAAAATAAGAAACAGGTGTGCGTAGTTCTTGAAAATTATGTCGTACAAAAATCAACCTCAAGACCCCCCGAGGTTCAGGGCTGTTAAGATTTATATAAAAAAAAATTGTAAAAACTTAGCCTCATGATCCCTAAAGATTCAGGGTTGTTAAGATTTATATATTTTTATTTATTTTGTAAAAATTTAGCCTCATGATCCCTAAAGATTTCAGGCTATTAAAATATATATTTTTATTTTTGAAAAAACTTAGCCTCATGATCCCTATAGATTCAGAGCTATTTAGATATATATATATACAAAAATTAAACTTGAGGATAAGAAAAATAATTATGAAAGTAATCATATTTTTAAAATATTTCCCAATAAAGCTATGAATAATTTTTCAAAAGATAGGGTCGTATCCTGGGAAGGACTTCCTACGTATCCCACTAAGATGAGAATCAGACCCTCGTAGTTCATGAAGATCGTAAAACTATGTTACTATATATTTAAAAAAATTCCTTTCTTTTAAAAATAAAAATTTTCTTTGAAAAAATAATGATTCACTAAATGTGAGGATAAATTAATCTCTTGCATTTTAAAGTTGCCTAAAGCTGGTCAACAAACAAATAGCCTTCCAAACAAATGTCAAAGAGCACGTTGGATACACATGTTGGTCTTTATAAAATAGGTCACCTGTCCTAGACAGACCCGGCCTCTGTCCCGAGTCCCGCTAAGTCAAATGCATATGATAAAAATAAAGCGGTACCTAATAGGGATAACCAAATTCTGAATTTTCAGTTCTTCTAAGTTTAAGCCTAATAAGGTTAGGTGTCTAGACTGGCTTACCCGAGCGGACACTCGAGCCAGGGAGGGACAACTTGGTTGGTAGCAGGGCAACACCGCCTTCGTTGTCGATTCGACCCCCGCCTAACATGTGTGACTATAATCCTTCACCAGGTTCCTTGACACTTCGGCTATCTCAAAAAGAAAGTAGGATACATGCGCTGCATTCCTTCTATCCTATTTCAGAGACTCAGAGGGGGTGCACAAGAGAAGATAGTATTTAATACAGTTCAATCAATATCAAAGCGGTAAATGAGCGACAAGTAGCACATAAGGCCAACAAACACAATATCAACAATAATTAAAGCAAGTATAAATCACTATAAAAATCTCGAATTCTTATTATCCCCAGCAGAGTCGCCAGAGATGTCACACCCCTTTTCCGCTCGAAGGTTTGAGGTCGAAGGGTTTTTCCAATTAAAGTGACGGTATTGAATAGGGTTTATTTTATTAATAGAGTCGCCACTTGGAATTGAATTATGGTGTTCCAAGTCACCTTATTGAATCCCTAATCAAAAGGAAATAACTCTTCATTGGTCTGCGGAAACAAAAGACCGGGTAAGGATTTTGTTGATCGAGGAAAAGGTGTGAGGCACCCCTCGAGTCCCGTGGTTCTACCACGGTCGCTTTTATTAACTTATACTTAGCTTTAACTATTTTGAAAAAAAAAACAATGTTTGCAGACCTGATTCGCTTTTTTTTAATATATTAAAACTATTTAAAACTCTTGTATTAAATTTGTGAAAAATTAAGTTTAGAAAAATATTTGTCAAGGTACATTACTGTATCCTTAACTTTTCAACGTCTCAAAAATGATGCGTACGCCGCATTCTTAAATGAGATGAACATTTTAAAATGTGCCTAAAGTTCGTTTAACGTTAAAGACATTCGTTCGTCTCTTATAACTCGAGATAATTTTATCTTGTTTAACGAATTCATTAATTTTCTTGTATTATAAATAAAGAAAATAAACTAGTAAAGAATGAATTTGGAAAAATGGGAAATTGAAAAAATATAAAAATAAAATTTCAGCATTAATATGGATTTAAAAAAAATAAAATGATAAGAAAAATGAAAGTTAATCTTTTCGTAGAATTAATAAATTTCCTTATACGTTCCTACGATAAAGGACTATATTAACAAGTCATTTTTAACTTCATTTCATGCACACAAATTGATAAGTCACGTTAAATACTCCAAATTCAATTCCTAACATATTTATATTGCTATATAGATTTTATTAAATCTAATATAACTACAATTAACCCACTATTACACATTATGCAACTTACATCTGTCCAATAAACAACAAACAAATCAAATCAAACAGGAGACAAAAAGGGTCCGAGACGGCATATTCGATTAAAGGCACGATATACTTATTATATTTATCAATGATTAAATAATAAATTGAAGTAAAATGTAAATCATGGCTAAAGTGAAACTAATATATAAGAATTCACACATAATAATTGAGATAAATATCACACGCGGACAAAAAATAAATTCTACTTGTAGACACGTGATTTTTGATCCTCCTCGACTTCTAACTTATTTTTCGGTATTTATATTTATATTTAATATTTAATATAATATTATTTAAATTCTTATTTTTATTGTATAAATTTTTAGTTTAAAATTAAATAATTAAATAAAGTTAATTTTGAGATATTTACAAAATAATTCAAAAAAATATATATTTTTGTCTTCTAATTTTTAATAAATAAATTAGTAGTTTAAATATTATCTTATTATATTTATTTTGGTTATTTATAAATTTTCATTATCTTTTGTTAAATATAAAAATTAATTATATTTATATTTATTATTATTATTATTATTTATTATCTTTATTTATTATTATTATTATTATCTTCTATTTTTAAAAATAAAAATTATTAATTAATTAGTTTAAATTTTAAATCCTATCTCTATCAGCCTAAAAAATAACTACTCCCCCCTAAAATAATAATTGTTCCCTCCCAAGAGTCCCATTATAAAAGGATTTTCTCCTCCTTTCAGAAAAAAAAAAAAAAAAACATGGCAGACCACGTACATTCAATATCAGAAACTATTCTATCAGACACTTGAACAATAAAAAAAAAAGTAGAGAGAAAAACATAAGATAAACAACACAGAGAAAAGTGTGAAGTTGAAGTTTAGTATTCCTCTTGAGATTTTCGGTGACTATCTATTGCTTCATCACCAGGTTCATATTTAATCATGTAATATTTAATTTATAGATATTATTGTGAAAAATCATGAATGAAAATTTTTGAATGATTTCAATGCACTATGTACCATGTATATTTGATTTTGTGAATCTTTCATTATCACAGATTGTGTTATTGATTTATCAAACAATTGTATATTAGTTCAATTAAAAGGCAGTAACAGAAACAGATATAGCAATATATATTAAATATATATACGTATGTGTGCACAGATATAAATAAATGCATATCCACACTGTTTCGTATATATGTACATAACAATTCTCGCATATACTGTAACATACACTGTTTCGGCATTCATCATTGTTCCCATGTTATCCTATAAAAATCAGTAAAAAAAAAATGAGATAGGATAATGAGAGGGAGAAAGGAAAAATCAAAAATTGAGTGTAGAAGAATAAATTCATAGTTTTGAACTTTCCAGCGAATTTCTCGCCGGAAACTGACCGGAAAAACTAAGAAACCGCCAACAATCCCACGATTTCAACCCCACCTTCCCCTTTCCCTTTTCCCGGCGATACAACCAGATCTGGATGGCGCCTCTCCCATCTACCCTCTCCTCGCCGGCGTCGTTGACCCCTCTCTCCCTTCCTGTCGTCTGAATATCAAAAAGCTAGCACCGCAAACTCTTTTTCTCCCCTTTCCCATCGCCAATCAGTGAATTCTCTCTCCCTTTTTCGATACAAGCGTGCCAACAACAGCGAAAATGCCAACCGAAAGCCCTCCCCTCTCCCCATGTCGGATCTAGTCGAAACTACTATCACCGACAAAATCTAGTCGTCGCTGCCACCCCTCTTCTTTTTCCTTTTCCGGCGAAGCCTTCATGTCTGTCGTTCTCCCTTCTTCGGTCAATGATTTTTAAAAGTGTGTACACTGTTTCTGTGTTGGATTAGCTTTTTGGAAGGATTAGTTTCCCAAAGAGTTTAAAAATCATTCTGATAAGCGTAGTGTTCTTGGATGTGTTGTTTTCCAGAAGATGTTTTGGTCAATTTATATTCTTGGAAAAGTATGTCCTGATAGATTTTTATTAAAGTATGGCCAACGTATTAATAATTGATTATTTATATGTAGTATAAAGTTATTTAAGTATATATATATATATATATATATATATATATATATATATATATATATATATATATAAATGGAATGGTTTTTGTCTTTTAAGGTCAAGAGATAATTTTATTTATATTTTATTATTTTATTTATTTATTATTTTATTTATTTTATTATTTATAGAATTAATTGCCTAAATAGACTTTTGTTTAAAATTTTGTCAAAGTTAAGTAATTTTTTTTCTTTAACGGATAAATTGATACAAGCTTCTTTTTATATATAAAAATAAATAAATATTTTTAACATTAAACAAATTTTAGGCATGTTTAAAATATTCGTCTCAATTAAGAATGTGACACACACATCTTTTTTAGACATTTAAAATTTAAAGATGCAACAATGCACTTTGACAAATATTTTTCTAAAATTAATTTTTATCGATTTATTTAAATACAAGACAATAGACAAGTTTTGGGTATAATAAAAATGAGCGATTTTTGGCCTTAACATAATTTATCAAAATAGTTTTAGTCAAGATAAGTCAATAAAAGCGACCGTGCTAGAACCACGGGACTCGAGGGGTGCCTCACACCTTCCTCTCGGTCAACAGAATTTCTTACCCGGTCTTCTGTTTTTGTAGACCAACAAAGAGTCATTTTCTTTTGATTAGGGATTCAAAAGGTGACTTGGAACACCATAACTCAATTCCAAGTGGCGACTCTGTAATTAAAATAATCCCTATTCAATACTGTCACTTTAATTGGAAAAACCCTTCGACTCGATCCCCTCGAGCGAAAAAGGGGTGTGACATCTATGGCAACTCTGCTGGAGAATAATAAGAATTCGAGTTTTTTTATATTGACTTATACTTGCTTTAATTATTATTGATATTGTGTTTGTTGGCCTTATGTGCTAATTGTCGCTTATTTACTGCTTTGATATTATTTGAACTGTATTATATATTGTCTTCTCTCGCATACCCCCTCTGAGTCTCTGAAATAGGATAGAGGGAATGCAACATATGCATCCCACCTTCTTTTTGAGATAACCGGAGTGTCAAGGCACCTGGTGAAGGATATAGTCACACATGTTAGGTGGGGTTCGGATCGACAACAAAGGCGGTGTTGCCCTGCTACCGACCAAGTTGTCCCTCCCCGGCTCGAGTGTCCGCTCGGGTAAGCCAGTCTAGACACCTATCCCTATTAGGTTTAAACTTAGAAAAACTGAAAACTCAGAATCTGGTTATCCTTATTAGGTACCGCTTTATTTGCATCATATGCATTTGACTTAGCAGGACTCGGCACAGGGGCCAGGTCTGTCTAGGACAGGTGACCTAATTTATAAAGACCAACATGTGCATCTTACGTGCTCTTTGACATTTGCTTGGAAAACTATTTATTTGTTGACCGGCTTTAGGAAATTTTAAAATACGAGAGATTAATTTATTCTCAAATTTAGTTAATCGTTTTTGAAAGGAAAATTTTATTTTTAAAATAAAGAAATTTTTTAAATATACAACAACATAGTTTTTACAATCTTCATGAACTACGAGGGTTTGATTCTCACATCTTAGTGAGATACGTAGGAAGTCCTTCCCAGGATACGACCCTATCTTTTAAAAATTATTCATAGATTTATTGGGAAATATTTTGAAAATATGATTACTTTCATAATTATTTTTCTAATTCTCAAGTCCAATTTTTATATATATCTTAATAGCCCTGAATCTTTAGGGATCATGAGGCTAAGGTTTTAAAAAAAAAAAAAAAAAAAAAATATATATATATATATATATATCAACAGCCCTGAATCTTTAGGGATCATGAGGCTAAGATTTTACCAAAAAAAAATAAAAAATAATAATAATAATAAAATAAAATATATTTCAATAGCCCGGAATCTTTAGGGATCATGAGGCTAAGTTTTTACAAAATAAATAAAAATAAAATATGTATTTTAACGGCTGGATCATGAGGCTAAGTTTTTACAAAATATATATATATATATATCAATTTTAACAGTCCTGAACCTTTAGGGTCGTGAGACTGAAATTTTTATACAACTTCATACATAAAACGGTCATTCTATTTTTCTTTATTTCTGAGTCCTTTTATTTTATTTTTGTACTTAGGAAATATTGTCTTCAAACATATAGATAAAATTGTCTAGAAGTTTGTTATAGCAAAGTTTTTGATAGAGTCAATTTAAATAAGTGTTTTTCTTAAAAAAATATTATCAATCTTGTTTCTCTCGCTTTGATTTTTGATAAAATTGTTCTTTGCAACTAAGTCCAAATAATGGTCACACTAGGTTTTACAAGTTAAGTTATAAATTCTTTTCAAAATTAATAAATTAAGTTTTGTCTAAGTCTAGATATTTATTAATCTTATGTCCCTGTTAATAGGTATAAAATGTCCCCCCCTGTTCGTGGAAAACGTTCAAAGAGAAAGAGAGATGGGAGTGTACCACTTCAGGTTGTGGATTGTACCCCTTTGCAACTTTGGTTGTGGTGGAACGAAGTGGATACATTCGATTATGACGAGATACATAAGTATTTGGGTTTTTTGACGAGTATCATGAGAATCAACCCTAATAGGGGAGTGATTGTTGCATTACTGAATTTCTGGGACCCGAAGAATAATGTATTCCGCTTTTCAGATTTTGAGTTGACACCTACTATAGAAGAGATAGCAGGCTATGTTAGATATGGGGATATGCATCGGAAGAAACTTATAGCCCCAAGAATTATTTCAATAAACAGATTTTGCAAGCTCATGAACATACGGAATACGAAAGAAGAATCAATGAAAAAAGGTTGGGTTTCCTTGCAATTTTTGTATGACAGATACGGAAAGCAAGAAGGGTTTGAAAAGTACGGTAAACAACTTTGTAATAAGGGGAGTTTTGAGGTTTGGAAAATTCACAGACGATTTGCATTCATGGTATCCTTTTTAGGCACTATGGTCTTCCCGAGAAGAGAAGAAAAAATTAATATTCGTTTCGCGGGAATGGTACAGATACTGATTAAGAAATATTACACTATGGTACCAATGATCCTAGCTGATATTTACCGTGCTCTGATTGTTTGTCAGAAGGGAAAGAGTTTTTTTGAAGGATGTAATATCTTGTTACAGATGTGGATTGTGGAGCATCTTTATCAACGTCCTACATTGACAAAGTTCGATCCTGAGCGATTTAATCGCATCAATGATTACGAGGAAAGAATGGAGAAATATAAATGTCCAAAAGAAGTTGGAGATTGGGTTAATCTTTTTCGTTCTTTGACAGCAGATAAAGTCACTTAGAATCTCCATTGGTTCCCTTGGAGGCAAGTCATATATAGTTCTGTCATTTGTCCATTCTTGTTATTAATGGGTATTAGAGGTGTTCAACCGTATGTTCCATTGAGGGTTCTACGTCAGCTAGGCAGGCGTCAAATAATTCCCATAACGGAAAACATGACTGATTTCGTATTTGAGGTCAGACCAGAGATTCCACTTCCAGAAGATTTGGCCCAGCAGATTTGGGAGGGTCGTCGTATTATGGGGATTGAAACGATGGTCATAGAGCGTGAGAAAGGAGAAATGCACCCAGATTATCGTGAATGGTTTGAAGAACAGTCGAGTTCGCCAGTCAGACCAGAAATATCGGTTAAGGGACCTATAGATCAGGAAGCTGCAATCAGGATAGGAATTGAAAGAGCCATGCGAGAACATCATGAAGCCAACCAAGTTTTGAGAGCAGAATTAGAGCATGCCAGGGCAAAAATAGACGAACAACAAAGGGAATTTGCTGAAGAGAAAGCTAAGTCAGCAGATATTGAGGTTGCACATCGGGGACAAATCAAGTTTGCTACCACTAGGGGGTCGCACGTTGCAGAACTTGCCGCATCTCGCCGACAACAACTTCAAGAAGTTGAAAAAAATATGCAAGAAGAATTTGATCGAGAGAGATCTCAGTGGATTCGTGAAATAGGAATATTGCGAGAACAGTTGGAGGTTGCTTCTGCTCGTGAACAATGTGCAAGAGAGATGGTTGATTTCCGAGATCGATAGGCCCAGGAATGGGATCAGGCTTTCAGTTCCCTTCGAAGAAAGGTCCGCTGTGTAGCACAGGATACTGCCAGAATGGGTTTGGATTATCAGCAGTTGGATTGCGAAGACTTTTTGGCACAAGTACCATCTTTCGCACAGCGACTCACTACTTCATTGGAGGACATATATTTGAGTTTGGGAAGACATATTAAACCGAAATCTCCTTGAATGGATCGTTGTTTTCTTTGTCATAGTTTTTCATTTTCAGTTTTAAAATTTCTTGTTTAGATATTATGTCTTTTAGTTTTCAGATGTTAGTTAGTAGGTTTTATTTTAGGAGTTGGGTCAGTTATTTTGTTGTATTTATATTATAGAATGTAATGAAGTTGACTGTTTATTTCTATATATATTACATATGTTTTACTTCACTTACTTTATTTATTTTCGTCAATAATAATAATAATAAATAAAAAATTGTTAATTTCCTCCCGAACTACGCAAGATCTGATTCATGTCCTGACATGATACGTAGGCAACCCTCCAAAGGGTTCGATCATAACTTTGAAAATATGCCTAGAAAAGCTGGGATGAAACACAAAGCTTCCATGATAGGTTGGGAAATGCATATAGAAACATGACATATAATGTGGCATTATAATGTGTTAAATATATAACACTCACCCGTTTGCTACTTGGTTACAGAAAGATAAATAATTGGTGGTTGGTTTGTGGTTTAAACTGGCATCACAGTCGTATAACACCAGATACAAGGGTAAAAGAAGAATGACCCGCAGAGAAGATATAGGGTCTGATAGTGAAGAAGAACAAAATCAGTTGATTTCGCAGGAAGTAGCATCAATGGAAGAAATAAAGTCATTAAAACAACAGATGACGGAGATGTACCAAGCTTGGTTGAATGGACAATCCCCGCCTTCTTCAATCCCTGGACTTTCAACTTCAAATGATCCAAATTTTGACCCAACTCAAACTAGTGATCCATTTTACCCACCAGGATTTGGTCCATTTGCTAATATGTCTGGAGTTGCCGGTACTTCTACTGTGCGCCCACCAAATCCATCTGTCGAAAATAACCCATTTTTTACTTCTGTAGCGCCAGCTACTGCGGGTATTCAACCGACAATACCAAAGAATATAGGAAAACCAAATCATGATATGTTATATCCTCCTGAAATGACTTTCAAATCACAAAATCCACATTATCATGTTCATCAACGCGATACTCCTATCGTGATTGAGAAGATTGCTAAGAATGAGGAACATGAGAAGATGTCTAGAAAAGTTAGAAGCCTGGAACAAAGTATGAGAAATATGCAAGGAGTAGGTGGACCAAAAAGTGTTTCATACAAGGATTTATGTATGTTTCCTGATGTCCATTTGCCGATAGGGTTCAAAATGCCAAAATTTGACAAATATGAAGGACACGGCGATCCTGTAGCTCATTTGAAAAAGTTTTGCAATCAATTAAGGGGAGCAGGAGGAAAAGAAGAATTATTGATGGCGTACTTTGGAGAAAGCCTTACAGGGATAGCTTCTGAATGGTTCATTGACCAAGATATTTCCCGTTGGTACATGTGGGACGACATGGCTCGAGATTTCGTTCAACAATTTCAGTATAACATTGAGATAGTGCCAGATCGCACTACGCTTGCCAACATGAGAAAAAAGATGACCGAAAGTTTTCGAGAATATGCCGTCAGATGGAGAGAGCAGGCTTCAAGAGTTAAACCATCGATAAAATAATCTGAAATGATTGATATTTTTTTGCAAGCACAAGAACCTGATTATTTCCATCATTTTTTCTCTACTATCGGAAGCACATTTGCAGAAGTTATCAAAGTTGGAGAGATAGTAGAAAATGGAATCAAATCAGGAAAGATCATCAGCCAGGCCATTTTGAAAGCAACAACACAGGCAATTCAAAGTGGTACAAGAAGTTTTGGGGGAAAGAAAAGAAAAGAGGATGTAGCAACTGTCATGGCAGGTCCACGACAAAATTGGAGAGGTGCGCGTCAACCATACGCACAGAATCCATTATATTTTGGTCCATCCCCCCAATATCCTATTTACAATACACAACCATATGCTCGGGGTCCTTCTTACTCGCAGTGGCTTACACCAGTAATCCAAAATCATCCAATGGCCCCACAAGTTCAAAGAGGCCCTCCGAGGTATAATTTTCGGCCTAGAGCAGAATTCAAAAGGGATAACATGGTAAAAGATAATTTCACTCCTATTGGAATATCTTACACCAGTTTATTCCATAGGCTGAGAAAAATGAATATTCTAAACCCAATTGAAAGAAGGATCCCGAAGCCTCCTCCGAAGAATTTGGACTATTCTAGAAGATGTGAATACTGTTCTGATGCCCCAGGGCACGACACAGAGAAATGTTGGTATCTGAAAAGAGTCATTCAAGAGTTGATTAATACCCAATAGATTATGGTAGAAAGTCCAGGCGCTCCAAATGTCAATTAAAATCCGCTGCCAGATCATAATGAAACAAACATGCTAGAAGTGATATTCAGTGGTGAAGATTTTATGATTTCCTTTAAGCCGATCATTAAAATTAAAATTGATTCGGAAAAATCAGCAAATGCTGTGGATTTGACGAAAGAAAAGCCTGCAGAAACGGAGGTGGTGATAGCAAAACCCGAATTATCAAATGATCCCTTGGTGATGGGGAAAGAGATTTCAGAAAATATTAGATCAAGTCAAATAAAGTCGAAACTCATTATTCCCGGAAGATCCAATAAGCCTCTTTTAATCATAAAAGGAGCTCCCGTAGCTCCTATTGTTATTAAACCAATGTCACAGCTGCCTATGGTTGATACCAAGGCAGTCCCTTGGAATTATGATCGCATTGTGGTGATGCACAAGGGGAAAGAAGTGATTGAAGATGTAGATGAAATAGGAGGATTAACTCGATCTGGAAGATGTTATGCTCTAGTAGAGTTAAGAAAGAATAAACAAGGCGGTAAAGAACGAATGACAGTCAAAAAAACTGTCACTGATAAAGAAGCTGAAGAATTCTTAAAGAAAATGAAATTACTAGAATATTCTGTTATAGAACAGTTGAAGAAAACACCAGCACAGATTTCTTTGTTGTCTTTATTGATACATTCAGAGGAACACCGCAAGGCTGTAATGAAGATTCTTAATGAAGCATGTGTTCCTAGTGAGATTAGAGTAAATCATCTGGAAAAAGTTGTTGGAAGGATCCTTGAAGAAAATAAAATTACTTTTTCAGACGATGAATTGCCTATAGAAGGTACGGAGCATAACAAAGGTTTGTACATTTCTGTAAAATGTGAACATTCCATCATCACTCGAGTGTTAATTGATGAAGGATCAGGCGCTAACATTTGTCCTATGTCAACTTTGCAAAAGTTGAATGTTAATGTGGAAAGAATTCGACCTAATAATGTGTGCGTCAAAGGTTTTGACGGATCAAAAACTGATGTCATTGGTGAAATAGAACTCATATTGACAATCGGGCCTGTGGATTTTGCTATGGATTTTCAAGTGCTGAACATTGATGCTTCATATAATATGTTATTGGGAAGGCCATGGATTCATAGGGCTAAAGCAGTCGCATCAACGTTGCATCAAATGGTCAAATTCGAATGTGACAGGCAAGAGATAGTTGTCCATGGTGAAGGAGACTTATCCATGTATAAAGACTACTCTATTTCCTCCATTGAAGCAGATACTGCTAATGTGTTAATTCGTAGAGCTTCTGAGGTAGTGGCTGTTGAGCATATCCTCGAGGGGAATCTCATCGCAAGACCACAATTGTCCTCTGCATCTGTTATGGTGGTGAATGAAATGTTGAAGCATGGTTTTGAACCAGGAAAAGTTCTAAGGATGTTTTTGCAAGGCATAGTTCATCCGGTAAACCTCTATAAGAACTTTGGTACTTTTGGTTTGGGATACGAGCCTACTGCTGAAGATATAAAGAAGGATAAAAAGCGTAAGAAAGAGTCATGGTCACTTACCAAGACGATACCGCCACTTCATGAGTCTTTTATAAAATTCAGTGATGTCGGATCCTCCAAGTTACCTACTGCAGAATCAATGAATGATGATGGTACAGAGTTGATTGATCTTTTTCAGAATATGCTCATTGAAGCTGATATGGTTGAAATCGAGGAAGGTACTAACAATGCAGATGTGCAGTTTGTCGGTCCTAATGTCCAGCTTAATAATTGGGAGGCCACTCCTCTCCTTATTATGAAGGAGTCTTGGTAGTTTGTTTGTTTTTCTTACAATCTTAGTAGCTTGTTTTTCTTTCTGTAATTTGAATAATTTTAGGATTGTAATTCATACCTTTACCTTGGTATTTTAGGTTAAAACTCTTTCTAGCTTTGTTTTTAATAAAGTGCAGTCTCCTTTTGTTTTATTTTGGGTCTGATGTTTATTTATTTGTTTTCTATCATACAATTCTTTCTATGCCGATTCTAATGATATAACATGCATGACGAATTGTCAACCAGATTTCAAAACCCAATCTAATTTTGAAATAATAAATAAGGAGGTTGAATACGATGAAGGAGAAGCATTTGAGGATATAAGCAAAGATTTCAAACAGTTTGAGAATAAGACAAATCCCAATTTGGAAGAAACTGAGGTGATCAATTTAGGAGATCATGAAAATATTAGGGAGACTAAGATAAGTGTACATGTTCAACCACAACAAAAGAAAGCTATAATTAAAGCTTTGCATGAGTATAAAGATATCTTTGCGTGGTCTTATGATGATATGCCCGGTTTAAGCACTGATTTGGTAGTTCACCAGTTGCCAATTGATCCTGCTTTTCCTCCTGTCAAGCAGAAGCTAAGAAAGTTCAAAACTGACATGAGTGTAAAAATTAAAGAGAAAATCACGAAGCAACTTGAAGCTAAAGTCATTCGAGTGGCCCAGTATCCTACTTGGTTGGCGAATATTGTCCCTGTTCCAAAGAAGGATGGCAAAGTTCGGATGTGTGTTGATTATCGTGATCTAAATAAGGCGAGTTCGAAAGATAATTTTCCACTTCCCAATATTCATATTTTGTTGGACAATTATGCCAAACATGATCTTGCTTCTTTTGTGGATTGTTATGCGGGGTATCACCAGATCATTATGGATCCAGAAGATGCGGAAAAGACATCATTTATTACTCCATGGGGGACATATTATTATAGAGTTATGCCTTTTGGATTAAAGAATGCTGGGGCAACTTACATGAGGGCAATGACCACAATGTTTCATGACATGATGAACAAAGAAATTGAAGTTTATGTGGATGACGTGATCATTAAGTCGAGAGAGCAATCTGATCATATCAAAGATTTGAGAAAATTCTTTGAAAGGCTTCGGAGGTATGATCTCAAACTTAATCCAGCAAAATGTGTATTGGAGTTCCGTCAGGAAAACTCTTGGGTTTTATAGTCAGTCGACGTGGTATTGAGTTAGATCCTTCAAAAATAAAGACTATCCAAGATTTACCTCCACCAAAAAATAAAACGGAGGTGATGAGTTTACTTGGAAGGTTGAATTATATCAGTAGATTCATTTCTCATCTTACGACAACTTGCGAGCCAATATTCAAGTTGTTGAAGAAGAATGTTAAAGTTGAATGGACTGAAGAATGTCAAGAGGCATTTGACAGAATTAAGAGACACTTGTCAAATCTGCCTATTTTGGTTCCTCCAGAGTCAGGCCGACCCTTGATATTGTACATGTCTATTTTAGATAATTCTTTTGGATGTGTATTAGGTCAACATGATGTCACAGGAAGAAAAGAACAAGCCATCTACTACCTAGCAAAAAGTTTACCACTTATGAGGCTAAGTGCACTCTTCTTGAGAAAACGTGTTGCGCGTTAACTTGGGTAGCCCAAAAGCTGAAACATTACTTGTCATCTTATACTAGTTACCTCATCTCTCGTATGGATCCTTTAAAGTATATCTTTCAGAAGCCTATGCCCACAGGCAGACTCGCGAAATGGCAGATGTTGCTCACAGAGTTTGATATTGTTTATGTGACACGAACTGCAATGAAAGCTCAAGCCTTGGCGGATCATTTGGCTGAAAATCCTATTGATGAGGAGTACGAGCCATTGAAGACTTATTTTCCAGATGAAAAGGTATTATATGTTGATGAGTTTGTTTCAGAAGATTGCCATTCAGGCTGGAAGTTGTTCTTTGATGGAGCTGCTAATATAAAAGGAGTGGGGATAGGAGCGGTTCTTATTTCTGAATCAGGACAATATTATCCCATAACAGCCCAACTTTGATTCTACTGTACCAATAATATGGCAGAATACGAAGCTTGCATTCTAGGATTGAGATTAGCCATTGACATGGGGATCCAAGAATTGTTGGTATTAGGAGATTCATATTTATTAGTCCACCAAATCCAAGGAGATTGGGAGACTCGTGATTCAAAACTCCTACCATATAGAAGTTGTTTGCAAGATCTTTGTCAACGATTTATATTAGTGAAGTTCAAACACATTCCCAGAGCTCATAATGAGATTGCTGATGCTTTGGCGACCTTATCTTCGATGCTTCAACATCCCGATAAAACTTATATTGACCCTTTGCATATACAGATTCATGATCAACATGCATATTGTAATGTGGTTGAAGAAGAATTTGATAGGGAGCCATGGTTCTATGATATCAAAGAATATATTCAGACTGGGAAATATCCTGTACATGCTGATGGTAATCAAAAGAGAACCATTCGACGTTTGTCTAGTGGATTTTTCTTAAGTGGAGGAATCTTGTATAAGAGGACTCCTGATTTGGGACTTCTGAGGTGTGTAGATGCTAAAGAAGCTTCAAAAATCATGACTGAAGTACATTCTGGGATTTGTGGACCACACATGAGTGGGTATGTTTTGGCAAAGAAAATACTCCGAGCAGGTTATTATTGGCTCACCATGGAGCGAGATTCCATCAATTTCGTTCGTAAATGTCATGAATGCCAGGTACATGGAGACTTGATACATTCCCCTCCATCTGAGTTGCATACAATGACTGCTCCATGGCCTTTTGTGGCTTGGGAAATGGACGTAATTGGACCAATTGAACCAAAGGCCTCGAATGGACATAGGTTCATCTTGGTAGCCATTGATTATTTCACGAAATGGGTAGAAGCAACAACTTTCAAGTCAGTGACCAAGAAAGTTGTGGTTGATTTTATTCACTCCAACATCATTTGTCGTTTTGGCATTCCAAAGATGATTGTCACGGATAATGTTGCGAATCTCAATAGCCATCTGATGCAAGAAGTGTGCCAGCAATTTAAGATTATGTATCGGAATTCAACTCCTTATCGTCCAAAAGCGAATGAAGCTGTCGAAGCTACCAACAAGAACTTAAAGAAAATACTCCGTAAGATGGTGTAGGGTTCCCGACAATGGCATGAAAAGTTACCTTTTGCTTTGTTGGGTTATCGTACTATAGTTCGTACTTCAATTGGTGCAACTCCTTACTTGTTAGTGTATGGAACTGAAGCAGTTATACCTGCAGAGATTGAGATTCAATCTCTTCGAGTAGTTGTGGAAGCTGAAATTGATGAAGACCAATGGGTCAAGACTCGTTTGGAGCAATTAAGCTTGATTGATGAAAAAAGATTGGCGTCAGTATGTCATGGACAACTATATCAGAAGAGAATGGCACGAGCATATAATAAAAAGGTGCATCACAGACATTTTGAAGTTGGTCAATTAGTACTAAGACACATCCTTCCTCATCAGATTGAAGCCAAAGGCAAATTTTCTCCTAATTGGCATGGACCATTCATGGTGAAGAAAGTGTTACCTAATGGCGCATTATATCTGACTGATGTAGAAGGAAAAATGGAAGGAATGCCGGTCAATGCTGATGCAGTTAAAAGATATTATGTATGATATTCATGTACAATTATGTTATGTATGTTTTGTACTTATATTGTTAAAGATTGAAATGATAAAGCCATTTTGTTCTACTATCTGAATAATATATCAACCTTTGCTTACCCCTTTGAGCTTTTATTTTTCTTCGAACCCCTCTTTTGGAATCAAATTAAAAAAAAAATGTGTTTAAGAAAAAAAAAAAGAAATCAATCAAAAATTCAAAATCAAACAAAAGAATGATGTTTCATGAACTACGTTTGACCTGATTCTTGCTATGACAAGATACGTAGGCAGTCCTACTCCGGGGTTCGGTCTAACCAGAAGAAAATTCAAATTACCCAGAATGAAATGAAGCTGGGGCAAAAATTTATTTTCTTAAAAGAATCGATTCCAAAAGTTGTATGTTTCACCCAATGTCTCATGCCTACCTTTCTTTCTAACCCTATCCGAAAGCCAAGTTACAACCAAAGAAAGACCTTCAAATTAATCTTTGAGAATGTCAAGGCTAAACATATTATGAGTGTATGATATTTCATATTTTGGGTGTTTATCTAAAAAAAAAAATGAGAGTCTTATTGGTGAAAACCCTTTCGGGCACCGTAAGATGACTGTGAGCTAAGGCAGAAATAAAAGGAGATAGGCTCGTTGGCAAAAACCCATTGAGGTGCCACTAGCCGAAGAAAGGTTGTTATCAAGAAAGAACAAGTTCAAGATTGACTTAATTTCTAGCTCAATAAGTGGACAAAAGTTGTAATGATTGGTGTGGGTAGATCTGGTTGTTTGATTTAAAATGCATGTCATAATCACCAGAATCGGTTTCCACATTCAGATAAGTTTTCTTTTTGTTTTGAAAAAAAAAAATGTCTATTGTCTTTTTCTTTTTGTTTTATTTTAATTTTTTATTTTTTTGTGTCCTTGTCATCAAACAAAAAAAAAATTGTTGTCTTTTGAGTCAAATTCACGTCAGGTCAAGTGAGAAAAGATGCCAAACTCGCTACCAACTCCTTTAAGGGTACAAAGCAAGACAAAGGGTTGATGTACAGAGACAACATTTCAAAGTAAAAGTAAAGCACTCAAGATGATTGTGATTTGACCATTTTAAACTAGAGAAAATCTAAGGGATGTATTGGAAGCTAAACTCAGAAGCATCATATAACAGAAATATGATTTAAGTTTAAGATCTCAGTAGTCAGAATTCTGAGTCAGAAGTATGACAATTCAAAGAAGATTATCATGGATTGGAAAAGAGTTGAGCATGACAAGTGCAAGAGAGGCCACTTCAAAAGCTGAATGCCACAAACCAACCACCACATGTTTTAAAACTCATAATTTTTCTTTGTTTGGAATAGAGATGAAATAATGTTTTCAGATAAAGGATACGATTTCACACTTATCAATGCAAGAAGCACGGTTATAGCATCCGATGCTGGATCTCAGTCATGGTAGACTTTATTCTTCGCAAGATATCTAAAGATCCGGTGACAAATATTTTTTTTTCAGTACAAAATGGGGTAAATTTTTATATATGTTGTATGAGAATTTTTTTTATGCTCAGGACCCTCCTGAAGAATGGAATTTTTTTTATTTATTTATTTTATGATCAGGACCCTCCTGAAGAATGGGATGTTATTTTTCTGTTTGACTTTTTATTTTGAGTTTAGGAACATATTGTGAAAAATCAGAAAAAAAAAGTTCAGGAGCCCGCCTGAAGAATAGGGTGAAGAAAATAAAGTCCAGGAGCCCATCTGAAGAACAGGGTGAAGAAAAAAAAAGTTCAGGAGCCTGCCTGAAGAATAGGGTGAAGAAAATAAAGTCCAGGAGCCCGCCTGAAGAACATGGTGAAGAAAAAGAAAGTTCAGGAGCCCGCCTGAAGAACAGGGTGAAGAAATTGTAAATCCAGGAGCCCGCCTGAAGAACGGGGTGAAGAAATTGTAAGACCAGGAACCCACCTGAAGAACAGGGTGAAGAAATCGAAAGTCAGGAGCCCGCCTGAAGAATAGGGTAAATTTTCAAGTTCAAGTCATGAAGATTTGAATCAAGATTCTAGAGATTGCAATTTTTACTTGTATTTTTCATTTTTGATTTTTATTAGTCAGTTGAATGTAAAAGCAGAAGTTGTCAACCGAAAACTCGACGGAATTTCATTCGATTTTTAACTTTTTTTTCTCACCATATTAGCTTTGAACTACTCGTGACCTGATTCCCTTATAACCCGGGATATGTAGGATGTTCAAAAATAAAACTCGGTCACATTTTTTTTATTTTTATTTTTATTTTTATTTTTATTTTTATTTTTATTTTTATTTTTATTTTTATTTTTATTTTTATTTTTATTTTTATTTTTATTTTTATTTTTATTTTTATTTTTATTTTTATTTTTATTTTTATTTTTATTTTTCTTTTTCTTTTTATTTTTATTTTTATTTTTATTTTTATTTTTATTTTTATCTTTACCTCTCAAATAATTGGAAGTTTAAAAATCATATCTTGTCTACTTCTTTGTATGAAAACTCTTTGAGATTTCACACAAAGAGGGGCAAAAATGTAGACACGTGATTTTTGATCCTCCTCAGATTCTAACTTATTTTTCGGTATTTATATTTATATTTAATATAATATTATTTAAATTCTTATTTTTATTTTATAAATTTTTAGTTTAAAATTAAATAATTAAATAAAGTTAATTTTTAGATATTTACAAAATAATTCAAAAAAATATATATTTTTGTCTTCTAATTTTTAATAAATAAATTAGTAGTTTAAATATTATCTTATTATATTTATTTTGGTTATTTATAAATTTTCATTATGTTTTGTTAAATATAAAAATTAATTATATTTATATTTATTATTATTATTATTATTATTTATTATCTTTATTTATTATTATTATTATTATCTTCTATTTTTAAAAATAAAAATTATTAATTAATTAGTTTAAATTTTAAATCCTATCTCTATCAACCTAAAAAATAACTACTCCCCCTTAAAATAATAAATATTCCCTCCCAAGAGTCCCATTATAAAAGGATTCTCTCCTCCTTTCAGAAAAAAAAAAAAAAAACATGGCAGACCACGTACATTCAATATCAGAAACTATTCTATCAGACACTTGAACAATAAAAAAAAAAAAAGCAGAGAGAAAAACATAAGATAAACAACACAGAGAAAAGTGTGAAGTTGAAGTTTAGTATTCCTCTTGAGATTTTCGGTGACTATCTATTGCTTCATCAACAGGTTCATATTTAATCATGTAATATTTAATTTATAGATATTATTGTGAAAAAGCATGAATGAAAATTTTTGAATGATTTCAATGCACTATGTACCATGTATATTTGATTTTGTGAATCTTTCATTATCACAGATTGTGTTATTGATTTATCGAACAATTATATATTAGTTCAATTAAAAGGCAGTAACAGAAACAGATATAGCAATATATATTAAATATATATACGTATGTGTGCACTGATATAAATAAATGCATATCCACGCTGTTTCGTATATATGTACATAACAATTCTCGCATATACTGTAACATACACTATTTCGGCATTCATCATTGTTCCCATGTTTTCCTATATAAATCAGTCAAAAAAAATGAGATAGGATAATGAGAGGGAGAAAGGAAAAATCGAAAATTGAGCGTAGAAGAATAAATTCATAGTTTTGAACTTTCCAGCGAATTTCTCGCCGGAAACTGACCGGAAAAACTAAGAAACCGCCAACAATCCCACGATTTCAACCCCACCTTCCCCTTTCCCTTTTTCCGGCGATACCACCAGATCTGGATGGCGCCGCTCCCATCTACCCTCTCCTCGCCGGTGTCGTTGACCCCTCTCTCCCTTTCTATCGCCGGAATATCAAAAAGCTAGCACCGCAAACTCTTTTTCTCCCTTTTCCCGTCGCCAATCAGCGAATCCCCTCTCCCTTTTTCGATACAAGCGTGCCAACAACAGCGAAAACGCCAACCGAAGGCCCTCCCCTCTCCCCATACCGGATCTAGTCGAAACTACCATCACCGACGAAATCTAGTCATCACTGCCACCCCTCTTCTTTTTCCTTTTCCGGCGAAGCCTTCATGTCTGCCGTTCTCCCTTCTTCGGTCAATGATTTTTAAAAGTGTGTACACTGTTTCTGTGTTGGATTAGCTTTTTGGAAGGATTAGTTTCTCAAAGAGTTTAAAAATCATTCTGATAAGCGTAGTGTTCTTGGATGTGTTGTTTTCCAGAAGATGTTTTGGTCAATTTATATTCTTGAAAAAGTATGTCCTGGTAGATTTTTATTAAAGTATGGTCACGTATTAATAATTGATTATATATATATATATATATATATATATATATATATATATATAAATGGAATGGTTTTTGTCTTTTAAGGTCAAGAGATAATTTTATTTATATTTTATTATTTTATTTATTTTATTATTTATAGAATTAATTGCCTAAATAGACTTTTGTTTAAAATTTTGTCAAAGTTAAGTAATTTTTTTTCTTTAACGGATAAATTGATACAAGCTTCTTTTTATATATAAAAATAAATAAATACTTTTAACATTAAACAAATTTTAGGCATGTTTAAAATATTCATCTCAATTAAGAATGCGGCACACACATCTTTTTTAGACATTTAAAATTTAAAGATGCAACAATGCACTTTGACAAATATTTTTCTAAAATTATTTTTTATCGATTTATTTAAATACAAGACAATAGACAAGTTTTCGGTATAATAAAAATGAGTGATTTTTGGCCTTAACATAATTTATCAAAATAGTTTTAGTCAAGATAAGTCAATAAAAGCGACCGTGCTAGAACCACGGGACTCGAGGGGTGCCTCACACCTTCCTCTCGGTCAACAGAATTCCTTACCCGGTCTTCTATTTTCGTAGACCAACAAAGAGTCATTTTCTTTTGATTAGGGATTCAAAAGGTTACTTGGAACACCATAACTCAATTCCAAGTGGCGACTCTGTAATTAAAATAATCCTTATTCAATACTGTCACTTTAATTGGAAAAATCCTTCGACTCGATCCCCTCGAGCGAAAAAGGGGTGTGACACTAGTATCAAAATCATTATCTAATAATGCAACACGTAAACAACAATCACTGCAAAGGTTTATAAATAAACCGAGATCTATTCAAAATAAATATTATTATTCCAACTTCAAACACATATTATTTGGTCATGCAAATTTCGCATTTAATCAAGAACACCGACAATTAGACGTTTAAGCATGCAAAAAAATAAAAAAAATTATCATACGTTAGTTCAATTTTTTTCTAAATTTAATGATACAAAAACCTTAACATACTTCATATTATAAAGTTGACGTTAAACACATAAAAATTTAAAGCAATTTCTAAAATATCGAAATAAGATTTCATACAATCACAAAATTAAATCATATAAAGAAGATTGACTAAGTGTTATCTTTGACAACAAAATCTCGTTTTCATTTAATTACATCATCTTAAACTACAACAAATGATTTAAATGTTACCTCTTGTGAAAATAATCCTCCACAAAAAAAAAAGAAAAAAAAGAAGCCACGAACTCGAAATTTCGGATCAAACCAATAACTCTAAATCGTTGTCAATCCGTTTGCTATCTTCTTTCTTTTTTTTCTCCTTTGTTTCTTCTTTTTTTCTTCTTTCGATGTTCTCTCTGTTTTGTTGGTTTTTTTTTTTTTGTCTTTCACCAAAAAAAAATGTTGTGCTCTTCCTCTATGTTTCTAATGTGTCCGTGTGTGTATATTATAGTGTAGGGGGTTGGGAAGTTGAGGGAAGTTGAGAGAATTTAGGGGTGGTTGGATAGTTTAGGATAAGATTTATAATTAATTTATAATTAATTTTTTTTAAATAATATACTAAAATAAATAATAAAAATAAAAGATTATTAATTTTATATTTTAAGAAAATACAATAAAAGTTTATAAATAATCTAAAATAGATATAATTAAGATAATACTAAAACTAGTAGACTATTTATTACAAAAAAAGAAATATATTTTTAAATTTTTCGTATTATTTAATAATAAAAATAAAATAAAAATAAATATCTCAAAATGTAACTTTATTTATTTATTTTCAAATAAAAATCTATAGAAATTAAATAAGAGCTAAAATAAATACTGGATAAAATATAAATATTTAATATCAAAAAATAGATTAAAACTCGGGGAGAATAAAAAATTACGTGTCTACGGACGTTATTTAGATAAGCTAAATATTTGATATGTTAGAAAAAATGCATAGGAAAAGGATGTACCAATTTAGTTGATTGCTTTCATTTACAAACTATAATATTTTTAAAAGGATTACTACTAAACCAATGTTACTCTCTCCTCTGAAAATGAAGAATATTCTCTCCACTTCATTTAATAGCAATTTGGGTAAGATTATGCTTTGTAGTGACAATAAATATCAACCGAGTTTGTTCTTGGGTAAAATTGTTCTTTGGAAGCAGGGCGGACCTACGTGGTAGCAAGGGGGTTTACCTGAACTCCCTCGGTAAAAAATTACGTTGTAGAAAATTTATATTTATGTACATGTATTAATTTTGAACCACCTAACACAAGGTTGTTGGATAACTCAGTGGTACTTTCTCCACTACTTGGGGCGCTAACTCAACCCTCGTTGTGGGATCGATCCCTGCTAGGCTGCCTATTTTTTAAAAATAAACTGTTTTGTACAACTGCTATTGTATGTGCGGTACAACTAAAAGAAAAAAAAGACGCCTACAGCTATTAAAAAATAGACTGTTTTGTACTATTTTTTAAAAATAAACTGTTTTGTACAACTGCTACTGTATGTCTTGTACAACTAAAAGAAAATAAACTGTTTTGTACAACTGCTATTGTATGTGCGGTACAACTAAAAGAAAAAAAAGACGCCTACAGCTATTAAAAAATAGACTGTTTTGTACTATTTTTTAAAAATAAACTGTTTTGTACAACTGCTACTGTATGTCTTGTACAACTAAAAGAAAAAAAAGATGCCTACAACTATTAAAAAATAGATTGTTTTGTACAATTGAAAGACGCCTACAGCTATTGAAAAATAGACTGTTTTGTACAACTGCTACTGTATGTCCTGTACAACTAAAAGAAAAAAAAGACGCCTACAGCTATTAAAAAATAGACCCTTCAAATGTCCCGTGTACAACTATGTAAAAAAAAAAACTTAAAACCCTTTTTTTTTATATCTATAAACTATATACTATTACGTCCTTTGAAATTATATTTTGTTGGCTTATTCACATATTTATATTTTTATTTTTCGAACCCCCTGAAAATATTTATATTTTTATTTTTCGAACCCCCTGAAAAAAACTTCTGAATACGCCACTGTTTGGAAGGGTGTGTTCTTGAACAACCAAATTTCTGTCATATGCAGGGAGGGCTCAGTTGCTAAAAAGTGTCCTATTTTCCATCCAAACTTTCTGGGCTAAAGTGTTTATTTTACCTAAAAGGATTCTGCAATTTTTATGGGCAGGCTCAATTGAGATGTCTAGGAAATTCTTAGTGGTATGGGATTAATGTGGAGTATCAGGTTTTACAGGGGGTCTATCTTAAAGTTAGTTGGAGGAGACTGGTCCGCAACAACCAAGGGTGCCCAAAGTGGAATTTTATACTTTGGTTAGCTCTCAATGGTAGGTTGCACACAAAGGACAGATTAGCTAAGTGGAAGAGAGAGAGATATTGACCTGAAGTGTCCCCTTTGTGATGGAGCTGATGAATCCTTGCAACACTTATTCGTTAGTTGTCCAGTTTCATCAGGTTGTATATGGCAAAGCATCTTGCAGTGGCAAGGTATACAAAGACAACAAAGAGGTTGGCAGAAAGAAGTGTTATGGGCCCAAACTTATTGCCGAGGAAAGAGCAAAGGAGCTGGTGTGTACAAGATGGCTTTATCTGCAACAGTATACCATGTGTGGGCAGGAAAGGAACCTAAGGGTGTTTCAGAAGTCCACAAGACCAACAACAGTCATTACAAAGGTGATAACTCAAGAAGTCATTCTAAGAACAAGTCAACGCTCGGAGATTAGACTACTATCCAGTGTAAGGATTACCATCGAGGAGCTTAGGTTAGAGGATGTTTAGGTGCTTCCTTACTTAGCACTTGGCTTGGGTTCTACTGACCAGCCAGTGCATAGTTTTGCTTGTAGTTTTTTTTTTCTTTCTTCTTTTGTGTTTCTTGACTTGTAATGTTTCACTAAGGTAAATAAAATTTTTGCTTACCAAAAAAAGAAAAAATCAATCCAGTGTGCTCATGATTCATTAATATGAGCTTGTATTTCTTCCATTCAATTTTGTGTAACTCATTGCATCTTTTAAAATTATTTATATCATTTTAAAATGTCTTTACTTCATTGCACGTGTCCAAAAACAAGTAAAATAGTAAGAGTCTTGATCAAACTAAAAGTACTTGTAACCATTTTATATGTTTACCAAACGCGTAAATAAATCAAATACGGTTATGGTTTTGGAGTTCCTTGAGCCGATGGTCTACTGAAAACAACCTCTCTGCCTCCCAAGGTGGGGGTAAGGTCTGCGTACATTCTACTTTCCTCAAACCCCACATGTCGAATTATACTGATATGTTGTTGCTATTGTAGCTAAGGACGTTGTTGAGTATCACGATGTCATTTTAATATTAAATGTTAACTGTAGCTCTCAACTATAATTCTGAAAAAGTACTACTAATACTTGACATTCATAATACCTTCCTTTCTTTGTTGGCTTTCACTTCTTCAACTTTATTTACCATCTCAAAGGGTGGAGAAGCTCGTTTATTCGGACAAGTTGAAGGACTACTCAACTCATGAGGGCTTAATGGCTGTAAACTGAAAAGACTAAGCGATATACTTGAGTGGTTTTGAGGAGCTGGGATTGGTGATGTCTATAGTCTGCTTTTGTGCTTTTGAAGTCTTTGTTGTTGCTGCACTTTTCGGATTTGCATCACTACAGACGTACCAGTTAATTTTGGGCAAATTCTCGAAAGCAAGCTAAGTCTGTCTGTACGAATATTGTTATAATTCACCAATAGATCTGCAAAACATTTTTTTTTAATTTCTTTGAGCTTCTATTTTCCTGCCAGAAATTGCCTATGAATACAGTTCCAGCATTTACAAATGCCAAAATCAAGAATCGTTCAGCATTTACTGCAAATACAACCTGGCAAAGTTTAACAGAAATATTTGTTATTTAGAATTTACTACCGTAGATACGTGATTTTGTCCCTCCAAAATTATTTTTCACCATCTGCTCCATCTTACCACGCACCCCATATCTTATAATTCTTTTTCACAAAGTGACAAAATAACAAAACTCCTAACAAACTCAATCCCCAATTATTCCTTTGATAACAAAATAAATCACTCCTCTTATTAATTTTGAACAACACATCACCATCCATATCCTACCCCCAATACCCTCCTACCCAACCTATTCACGTGACCTCCACATTTCTTTTCCACAAAGAAAAAGGACACATAAAGCACACTTAGGTGGGATCCACCAAAATTCCCACAACAATACACATTCATCACACCACTATATACGTACAAATCTCAATTCACAAAAGGGCGGGGTTTTTCCATTCTTGCTCCTTCTTCACGGGCCCCACATACAATTCACACAAAAAAGGAGGTTTTCTTTCTTCTTCAGAATTATATACACAGACACAGCTCTAAACACGGAAGAAGGCACACACCACAGAATGTCCATCTTTTCTTTAACACATAGAGACACGCATTAACACCACACACACTCAGTAAGGAGAAACGAAAAAATGGAGGGCGTTTGACGGAATCCGGCGAAGGAATAGGGAAAGCGGCGAGAAACCACGCTTCTGTTCAAACTTTTTCCGGCGACCTAAGTGTCGGACTCAGTTTCAGCGTCAGTTGTTCGAATCAGTCTCATAATCGCCCAAATCTCTTTATTTTCCTTCGATTTCTAGACGAGATCTAGCCGGAATCCGACTGTTTTAGTTGTTTTTGGTCACTGTCAGCTCACTGGAGCTCCATTTCTATAGGTTTTCAGTTCTTTGCTGGATTTAGAGCGCTTCGGGTTCGTTTACTTCGTGATTCGTTCTTTGAAATCATGCTTTAGGGGGTTTTTCGCAATCGGTTGGGTTCAATATTCGTGAGTTGGAGCTCTATTCGTGGTGGGGGGTCCTTGTTCGAGAATTTTGGCTTTGGATTTCTTATTGACTAAAACAAGTTCTATTGAGGTCCCTTTCTTTAACCCGTTCTCTTTTCTTTATCTTGATTGGTAGAGTTGGCTATGATTATTGTTTGTTGATCATGATTGTTTGATTTCATTGATGTGTATGCATTCGATGATGAATTTGAGTGATGTTGAGTTGTTTAATTTCGCTAATAAAAATGATTGTGAATTGTGAAAATTTGATATTAAAAGAGAAATTCAAGGTGAATTTAAGATGTCGATAAAAGAATGAATTTAGATTAACTTTGGTTTATTGTAAATTTTGTTTAAATTGGAATAAGCATGAATGATGTTGAAATAGATAAACAAATGTAGGTTCGAGTAGGCAAAGTTAGAACTTGTGTTTTTGGTTGAATGTTTGAATGTGCGGGTGAATGTTTCTTTCTAGTTTATCGTATTTGATTCAAGTGTATTCATTTAACTGGAAAATGCCCTGAAGTTTCATGTATTTATTCACCGGGGAATGCCCCGACGTATTATGTCTTCGAAGGAGGTTCGTGATCAACGCCCGAGGCATCGGATAAAGCATTAGAGCTTAGTCTAGGACTAGTTTAGAATAAGATTTATATTTTTTGCATTTTTCTATTTTGGACTATATAATTGGACTGGACACTAAATTTTGGATTGTTTTATTCTGTTTGCGTGATTGATTGTTTTTGCATGATTTGTATGGTTTATACATTCGTAGTGTTAAATTAGCCGATACGCTCCACTAAGCGACCGTGGTCAAACCACGGGATCGAAGGATGCCTAACACCTTCCCCTCGGTCAACAGAATTCCTTAGCTGGAATCTCTGTTCGCAAGCCAGTTTAAAGAGTCAAATCATTTTGAAAAGAATCTTTCAAAGGTGACTTGGTACACCGGATTATATCAAGTGGCGACTCTGAACAAAAAATATAAATAATATTTTTTCGAAATAAATTTTCAATTTTTTGTCGCTTTGATAATAAAAACTCTTTCAAATTTTAAAATCAATATATTCTTTTTGGTTAAAAAAGGGGTGTGACAACTCTGGCGACTCTGTTGGAGATTTTTCAGAATTCGAGCTTATTTTGGAGTTGTATTGGCTTAATTTGACATTATGGGTATATAAACATTGTTTGTGTTATCGTTTGTTGTTTATTTTATTATTGATAGAGTGCCTACGTGCTACATGTTTACAGTTTTTCTCTTGTGTGTTACCGCTTTATATCTGACATCATGTGCATAACTCGAGTCAATTCTTTCTGCAACAAGTCCTGGAGTGCACGTCGTGCACACAAACTCTAGTTGAGTCACTTTTATTTTAGGGGGGAGCCGTCGGACATATGAAGTGGGTGGAAAGCAAAGCAGCCACTATCTATTATATGCTTCTCCGAACAGCCTTGTTAGTAAACCTCAATGTAGGTCAGCTTTTAGGTCATGCTTATTTGCATCATATTGAGACCTAGCGGGACCCATGTGGTCTTTTGTAGGAGACTCACCTCTAAAGCATCCCTATATGCTAAATGTTGCATCTCCAAGGGTAACGAGGTCATTTGACGAACTAATTTGGGGGAAATCATGTGTTAGAAGTAAAGTGTGTATGCAATGAAAAATTGAAAAAAGGGAGAAAATGAATCAAAAAGTGAGTTTCGTAGTTCATTTTTAGGTTTTTTATGGCTTTTATTCTTCACAATCCAAAAAAATCAAAAAGAGTTTTACCTTATGCATTTATCTTCTCAAATTAACAAAAAATTTAAAAGATTTTATTTTTATTTTTTATTATTTCCTTTATTTTAACCTTATGCACTCATTTGTCAAAAAATAAAAACATCAAAATGATTTCCTTAGTAATCATTCATAATTCGAAGATTTCAAAAAGATTTTTTATAGGAGCTTTTATAAAGAAAAATTCAAAAAGATGGTAGAAGTTTTGCTCATTTCATACAACAAAATACCAAAAAGATTTTTCTTTCATAGTTGTCGGTGTTAGTTTTGTATGAAGTGTCTAATTAAAAATTCAAAAAGCTTTTATTTTTATCGTCCGTCTGTAATCACGTCTCTCAAGTCAAGTCTTAGTTCGTTTTAATCCTTAATTGTCCAATCTGGACGAACTACGCATACCTGATTCTTATCCTTCAGGGTGGGATACGTAGGCAACCCTCGGTGGGTTTGGTAATCTTTTGTTTTGGCCTTTGTCTTAGTCCTAGCTTAAGGTCTGTCTTGTCTTAGTCCAGTGTCGTTAGCTGGTTCTAGCCAAGTAGGTTGATTTCTCTTAGTGGTATCATTTGATGAATGTGAGTCATAAAATGGTCTGTCCCTTGACACACGTCCGCGTCAAAATTCTAAGGGTTGGGAATCTTTTCCTATCTTATCGAATGTTTGAGTTAATGTCCTCTGTGTTATTACAGGATGTATTTGTCCGCGAAGTCTAGAGTCCTGATGGTTGTCAAGGTACCCAAAAAGTTAATCAAGTGGTGCGCACGTTCAATTACTTTGAAAAACACGAATTAAATAAAGTTGTAGGCAATCTTGTAGCACTCCTGGATATCACACCCCGCCCAGATCTAATAGAGGTTAGGATCCAAACAATTTGGTGTTTAGGTTCGGAAGTTGTGAATTGACCCCTATCCTGGCAGAAATATCTCGTTTGTTTCGATTGTCTTATATAGATCAACGGATGATTTTAGCCCGAAATCATATGGGCAAGAGATTTCTTCGACTCTGTGGGTTGAAAGATAACAAGCATCTGGGGTGTCTCAAACAATTATGGATTTCCTTCGACTATTTGTTTGCTAGATTTGGGTCCTTAGAAAGTTTTGACTGCTTTTGGGATGAATTTTGTACTACCAAGGAGAAGTGGGAACGACGTCGTCTCGAGTTTTTTTGTCTGGCTCTATTGGGTATTTTAGTGTTCCCATTAGACGGGAGGCATAGCAATACTTGTTTACAATCAGCGGTGATGGCCTTATTCAAGAAAAAACAACAAGTTACCATTGTACCAATGATCTTAACAAAAATATATAAGGCTTTGATTGAGGTGAAAGGAGGGATCCAATTTTTTGAAGGGAGTAATCTGATATTGCAGTTGTGGATGATGGAGCATTTGCATGCGCCTTTTTTGGTTAGAGAAGATGTGGTCGATCATTGTCTGGATGATCGAGTGTACGCCATGGAGGAGAGAATACATTTTGATAAATTTTCTTTACCTTTGGGAGTTAATGCTCAGGTCAAATTTCTCGAAGCAAAAACTCATGACAATATCCTTTGGACCTATCGATAGCTCAATCCAAAGGCAATCTTGTTTGGATGTCTTATGCAACCTCTTTTAGTTCTGATAGGGCTCAAATGCACTAGACCTTACAGTTCGAGTAGAGTAATGCGTCAATTGGGTAGGGAGCAAGACATCCCACCAATAATGGACCTTCAAAAGGATGTCGAATTCTTTAAGGATATAGCCAAAGGGGAAATCAGGTATGAGCAATTTTAGCTTAATGCAAGAAAAATAGGTGTAGATTCTTTCAAAATAGGTTTGGACAATCCAGGGTACACTCAGAGATATGGAGTCTGGCTTCAATCCATACCTCGGGGTATCAGCAGGCCATTACCAATACAGCTTAGAGGGAGAGTGCAAGAGGAATGCATAGTTAATGACCGTCAGGATGAAGATGCGGAGGCCAAAGTGGAGGCATTGAGAGTCTAATTATCAAGTTTGCTCACAACTGTGGAAGGGTATCAGAACAGTCTCTGTGGGTGTACTCCCTAAGAGGTAGGAACACGGGCTAGAGGCTTTCTCCTGAATATCAAAGTGTCATTGCAAGGTATGTTGCAAAATTTGAGTGGGAAAGCGACAACTTCATAGGCATGTCCATCTCAGCCAGGGCCATCACGCAGCGCAGCAGTTTGGGAACTTTTTATGTTTAGTTTGAGTCTTTTATTTTTCTGTCATTGTAATGTTGTGTCTTTGTTAAGTCGGTGTCGAGTTTGTTTTAACATTAGGGTCTTTATTAGGAATGTTATGCATGTCATCCTGTGGGTCCAGAGTATTGTTTAGTATTTGTTGATTAGTTTTAAAGTTCTTGAATTCGAAGTCTGTTTTAGTTGTCTCTTTTATGAAATGTAGTGATGTCGCGTTGTTCTTTCTTTTTATTTGTTTTTGGCAAAAAAAAATCTTCAACTTTGTGATATTTATGCATGTGCTTCCCGAACTACACAAGATCTGATTCATGTACAACATGATACATAAGCAACCTACTTTTGGGTTCGATCTAATTATTTTGTTTCTTTGTTTTTTTTCTCAATTTTCCTCTTTTCAAGAAAAGCAAAAGCCATAAAGAATGATAAAAAGAAAGGAAATAGAGAGAGAAGAAAAAAAAAAGAATACTGAGAAAAGAGAAAAGAGAAAAGAGAAAAGATTAATGCAACAAAAAAGAAAAACGAGGACGAAAGAAGAAAGAACATGAGGCGTAATTGGAAAGAAGAAGCAAATGAGTGTATAAGAAAGATCGGGATGATGTTAAATGACCTTGTTACCCTCAAAGACTGGTAGAAATGCGCATGAATTTAGAACAAATATACAATTATGATTTCCATGCTTGCTGTGTGACCTAATCCTAATAAGTTTTGTCTTTGATGAGCATGCTCTTTCAAATTAAAGTGGTTGGTTTGTAGCTCTCTGGCTAGTCACCCTTACTTCACTAGATTGAAAGCGAAGCTTTCCATGGCTAACAGGGAGATCGAAAATTCGTTCGTTGACCCAGATAAGAGAGTTCAGAACGCAATGATGAGGTATTGAGACTTAGACAACAATTGATAGATCTGCATCGAGCATGGGCTAGTGGCATGCCTCCTCCTCCACTCCCTGAAGATCTTGGAAATATCTCTAATTGCCCACCGCTCTTCCAGGCGTAATTTTTTTCTCCCATCGAGTCACCCGAATACGCATCGGGATTCACTCCATGTCAATATTATCTTGGCACTTCTAGTGTGCCCCTGGCAATTCCCCAACCGAGGCCCGTTGTCCAGCCAGCACCTGTGTTTGTGGCTCCGCCACCACCTGAAACTCCCACCTATGTTGTGTGTCCGACAATTGTATTCCTTTGGTTTGCCAGTGAACCAGTGCTTAAAATGTTGGAGAATCAACAATATGTTCTAGAACCTACCTTGAGGTTGAATGATCCTTATTGTTACGATCAGTCTCCTGCCTTTCACTTTGATACGAAAAAACCTATCGCAACGGAAGAACAAGAAGGTATATTGCGGAAATTATAGAATTTGGAACAGGCCTTAAGAAACCTACAGGGAACTGGAGGTAATAAGAGTGTTTCCTATAAAAATCTTTGCATGTTCTCAGGCATTAACTTTCCCCTTGGTTTTAAAATGCCCAAGTTTGAGAAGTATGCTGGGCACAGTGATCCTATGGCGCATTTGAGACGTTATTGCAACCAACTGAGGGGTGCAGGAGGAAGAGAAGAGTTACTTATGGCTTACTTTGGCAAAAGCCTTTCTGGGCTGGCTTCGAAATGGTTCGTTGACCAGGATATTGACAAATAGAATAATTGGGATGACCTGACTAACGAATTTGTACAATAATTTCAATATAATGTTGATCTGATTCCTGATGAAAAATCCCTAACTAATATGAAGAAAAAGAGTACTAAAAGCTTCAGGGAATATGCGATAAGATGACGTGAACAGACCGCTAGGGTAAAACCTTTGATGAAGGAGAGTAAATTGGTGGAGGTCTTCATTCAGGCACAAGATGAGACTTATTTTCAACATTTTCTTCCGGGGATCGGTAAGCCATTTATCGAAGTCCTCAAAATGGGTGAGATGATAGAAGAGGGTATCAAGATCGGACAAATCGTGAGTATTGCCGCGTTAAAGGCTACCACCCAAGCAATTCAGAGTGGTTCTGGAACTTTTGAAGGGGAAAAAAAGAAGGAGGATGTGGTGACCGTTGTAGCTGGATCCCATATCTATTCCAAAAGACCACCTCACCCCTACCCTCAATCCCAAGCCTAAGTCTATGCCCAAGCTCCATATATTCTCCCCCATCACTACTACCCTTCACAAAACCCTCTACATTTCATTCCACTATCCCCATACCTAGTATATAGTGTACAACCATATGCCCAAACCCTTTCTTACCCACAATGGCGTGCACAAGCTCCTCAAAATCATTCTTTAGCTCCACAAAATTACCAAAACCCTGTCAAATCTGGTTTTCAACCTAGGCCTGAGTTTAAGAAAGGAAAGTGGGCCAAGAATGAGTACACACCTCTCGGAGAGTCGTATGCTAGTTCGTTTGATAGATTGAGGAAGATGAAGGTCTTAAACCAATTCAAGGAAAGCTACTGTTCTGACATGCCAGGGCATGATACCGAGAAATGCTGGTATTTGAAAAGAGCCATCTAGGATCTAATCGACTCAAATTAGATTTTGATACAGGCCTCGGAGGTTCCAAACATCAACCAAAATCCATTGCCAGCCCATACTGAAACCAACATACTGGAATTGGTATATGGTGATAAGGAATCGTCGATGGGTTACAAGTCTATTGTTAGAATACAAACTAATGAGGATAAATCAGTGAAAGTGGCATATTCATTAAAGGCGATGTCATTGGGCCAAGAAGAAAAGGTGGAAGATAAAGCCTAAGAAAACACAAGGAAACCCATGATCATTGTGAAAGGAGTCGAAAAAGCTGTTGGTCTAAGTTAGGACAAGCCCAAGTTAACGGTGGTAGGAGCTCCGAGAAAGCCTATCTTGACAGTAAGAGGAGTACTTGCAGAACCCATTATCATCAAATCGGTGACCCAACTCTCATTAGTCGATACGAAAAGGGTCCCCTGGAGGTATAATCGGACTGTGATGACTTATCAGGGGAAGGAAATCGTGGAAAAAGTAGATGAGCTAGGAGGTTTGACTCGGTCGGGAAGATGTTTCACGCCTGAAAGTTTGAGGAAGCCTAAGCCAGTGATAAATGGGCCTTCGTCTCTCAAAAAGCCTGTTACCGAAGAAGAGGCAGAAGAATTCTTGAGGAAGATAAAATTGTCGGAATATTCAATCATAGATCAGTTGAAGAGGACTCCGGCTCAAATCTCCCTTTTATCTCTGTTATTGCATTTTAAGGAACATCGTGATGTTATATTAAAGGTATTAAATGAAGCTTATGTTCCTGGGAGATCACGGTAAATCAACTAGAGAAAATTGTTGGAAAAATCTTTGAGGTTAATCGGATTAGCTTTTCAATGACGAGTTGCCTATAGAAGGTACGGGGCATAATCGGGGTCTTTACATTACCATGAAGTGTAAAAATTTCTACGCTACCCATATCATGATCGATAGGGGTTCTGGCGTAAATATTTGTCCTTTATCTACCTTACAAAAGTTGAATATCAGTATCGAAAGGATTAAACCCAATAATGTATGTGTCCGAGCTTTTGATGGGGCGAAAACAGACCCCCTTGGTGAGATAGAGCTAACGCTGATGATAGGGCCTGTTGAATTCATCATAGAGTTCCAAGTGTTGAATATCGACATCTTTTACAATTTGTTATTGGGAAGACCATAGGTTCAGAGGGCTGGGGAGGTTACATCTACATTGCACCAGATGATCAAGTTTGAACATGATAAGTAGGAGGTGGTTATCCACGGAGAAGGGGATCTGGTCGTCTGCAGAGAGTCTCTCACTCCTTTTATTGAAGCAAATAATGTAGAGGAGACATTTGTCTATCAATCTTTCAATACAGTGCTCGTGGACCGTATTCTCAAAGGACAGGTTGTGCCAGGGCCACAACTATCTTCTACCTCTGTCATGATGGTGAATGAGATGTTGAAATATGGATTTAAGCCAGGAAAGGGTTTAGGAGTATCTCTGCATAGTATAGTTCGTCCAATATGCCTGAGTGAAAGCATAGACACTTTTATTCTAGGATTCAAACCTACTGTTGAAGATTGGAAAAGGGCTAAGAAAAAAAAAAGAAAACATGGTCACTCCCTCACCCAATGCCGCTACTCAGTAAGTCATTTGTCAAGAGCAGTGCCATGAAGCCTATAGAGTTAGAGGCTGAATTAGTTGATGATTTCTAGAACCTGTTGGGTGAATTTGACATGGTTGAAGCGGGAGAAGGTACCAGTCAGGAAGATATGCAATTCATAGGTCCTGATAGCCAGCTCAACAATTGAAAAGTCACTCCTCTCCCCATCAGGAGGGAGTTTTGGTAGTTCGTTTTGTTTTTCTTTCTATTTATCCGAGTTATTTTAGGGTTGTAATTTGGAATTTATCTTGTTTATGTTCTGTTGTCGTTTATGTTTAAACCCTCTTATCTTTCCTTTTTAATGAAATGCAATGTCCCTTTTGTTTTGTGTCTAATATATTTGTTTTGCCTTTTCTTTATACAATTTTCTTTATGTTGATTCTAGTGATATGACATGCATGCAAAATTTTCAGCCTGATCTTAAAATCTAATCTAATCAAGATATAATGAGGTAAGGGGCGGAGTATGATGAATAAGAGGCATTTGAAGAAGTAAGCAAAGAATTGAAACAGTTTGAAGATAAGCCAAACCCTAATTTGAATTAAATTGAGCCGATTAATTTGGGAGATCAAGGAGATGTTAAGGAAGCTAAAATAAGTGTACATGCTTCGCCACAGTTAAAAGAGGAAATGATCCAAACATTAGTTGATTATAAAGAAGTTTTTGCATTGTCTTATGATGATATGTCCGATTTCAGCACTGAATTAGTAGCTCATAAATTGCCAACCAATCCCGTATTCCCTCCTATCAAACAAAAGTTGAGGAAGTTTAAAACTGATGTGAGTATAAAAATCAAAGAGGAAATCATGAAACAACTTGAAGCCAAAGTCATCGAGTGGCCCGTTATCCCACTTGGTTGTCCAATGTTGTTCCTGATACAAGTTATATGGCCACCTTAATTTTTGAAGACATGATTGGAGGGCATCACCTAAAGTCTCAAGACTTGGTCACCCCGAGGGCACAAGAATATGCAAGGAAGACCCATTTTGAGTACAAGCAAGGTCGTGTGTGGAAGATTTCTTAGAGCATCAAAGACTTGAGGACTCACGATTTTGGACAATACTTAATGGGTCTTGGTTTGATCATCTTTATTAAGGGTATTTTGGTTACTTCATTGGGTCCAAATACACTCTATGGCCACCCTTCCCTTTAAGGTCATTATTGTCATTTTGTGTTATCTTGTAATAGAATATAAATAGAACATTTTAGGTCTTTTCTCTTTGGTTGTTCATTGATGTAAGACTTGAAACATAAAACACCTGTAGTTTTAGGGCTTACAATAGCCACCACACCAAAATGAGGGCAACAAGTGTGGATATCATTTATGTTGCAATGTTGGCTTAAGATGTTGGTGTTTAGAGGAGGTAAAGTTTCTCTTGTGTCAACATAGGAGATAGGTTTATTGTTGTGTGTAGTTTTAAGGGTCCAAAAGTGTCCATTCTTGGGTTCTTAAGATTATACCTTCATGTGGTCTATCTATCTATCCTTTTACCTTCTTGTAATCTTGTTTAGTGTTTGTGTTGTAATCTTGTGTTCTTATTGTTATTGTTAAATTTGAATCTTGTGTCTACTTGTTCATCATCTTATGTTGTTAATCTAGTTTTTTATCCGCTAATTTGGTGTAATAAATACCTTGTTATCTTCTTGTTATTGTGTTCTTGGGAAGCCGAGACTTGGTCTGCAAAAGGGTTCACGAATTTCTTCCATTTTGTGGACTGTTTTTGAACTGATTTTGGTGTTCCCTTATTTGTCCCGTATCAGTTCCTGTCCCAAAGTAAGATGACAAGATTCGAGTATGTGTTGATTATCGTGATTTGAACAGAGCAAGTTCGAAGGATGATTTTTCACTGCCCAACATCCATAATCTATTGGACAATTGCGCTAAACATAAGGTTGCCTCTTTTGTGGATTACTATATCGGATATCACCAAATTATTAGGGATGATGACGACGCGAAAAAGACGTCTTTTATCACACATGGGGGACTTATTGTTATCGAGTGATGCCGTTCGGTTTGAAGAATGCTGGAGCGACATACATGAGAACAATGACCACTATGTTTCATGATATGATGCATAAGGAAATTGAAGTCTATGTAGATGATGCGATTATTAAATCAAAGAATCAGGCTAACCATGTTAAAGATCTAAGGAAGTTCTTTGAAAGGCTTCACAGGTACAATCTCAAACTCAATCTGGCAAAATGTGTATTTGGAGTTCCGTCCGGAAAACTGTTGGGATTTGTGGTCAGCCGTCTGGGTATTGAGTTGGATCCTTTAAAGATCAAAGCCATTCAGGATTTGTCGCCATCTAAAAGTAGAACAGAGGTGATGAGTTTGCTCGGTAGACTGAACTACATCAGCAGGTTTATTGCTCAACTCATAACTACATGTGAGCCCATTTTCAAGTTGCTGAAGAAGAGTGTTGCGGTTGAGTGGACTGAGGAATGTCAGGAAGCATTCGTTAAAATCAAAAGATTTTTGTCAAATCCACCGGTGCTGGTGCCACCCGAACCTGGCAGGCCTTTGATTTTGTACTTATCGGTTATGGATAATTCATTCAGTTGTGTATTGGGTCAACATAATGTCACGGGAAAAAAGAAGCAAGCTATTTATTATCTTAGCAAAAAGTTCACAGCATATAAAGCTAGGTACACTCTTCTTGAAAGAACGTGTTGTGCCCTAACTTGGGTGGCACAGAAGTTGAAGTATTATCTTTCGTCCTATACTACTTATCTCATCTCTCACATAGATCCTTTGAAGTATATCTTTCAAAAGCCTATGCCGACAGGTCGATTGGCAAAGTGGAAAATATTGCTTACCGAGTTCAATATTGTATATGTGACTCGAACCGCCATGAAATCCCAAGCCTTGGCAGATCATCTTGCTGAGAATCCTATTGATGAAGAGTATGAGCCATTAAAGACATATTTTCCTGATGAAGACATGTTGTGTGTCGATGAAGTCATTATAGATGCTGATCCAAGTTGGAAGCTGTTCTTTGATGGAGCAGTTAATATGAAAGGAGTCGAAATAGGTGCAGTTCTTATCTCTGAATTGGGGCAATATTTCCCGGTAACAACACAACTACGATTTGATTGTACCAATAACATGGCAGAATATGAAGCTTGCATTCTGAGCTTGAGGTTAGCTATTGACATGGGAATCTAGGAACTATTAGTGTTGGGGGATTTAGATTTGCTTGTCCAACAGATTCAAGGCGATTGAGAGACACGAGATTTAAATCTCATACTGTATCGACAATGCTTGAAAGATCTATGTCAATGGTTCGTGTCGGTAAAGTTTAAGCATATTCCAAGAATTCGCAATGAGATTACTGATGCTTTAGCCACTTTGTCTTCAATGCTCCAACATCCTGATAAGTCCTACACTGACCCAGTGCATATACAGAGTCGTGATCAATATGCTTATTGTAATGCAGTTGAAGAAGAGCTCGATGGCGAGCCTTGGTTCTTTGATATCAAGCAATACATTCAGTCAGGAGAATACCCGACAGATGCCACCAGTGATCAAAAAAGGACTATTCGGCGTTTGGCTAGTGGATTTTTCTTAAGTGGGGGGATCTTGTACAAGAAAACCCCTGATCTGGGACTCTTGAGATGTGTAGATGCAGAGGAAGCTTCGGTAATTATGGTTGAAGTACATTCAAGAGTATGCGGCCTCATATGAATGGTTATGTCTTGTAAAAAAAGATACTTCAAGCGGGTTATTATTGGGTTACTATAGAGAGGGATTCTATTCGTTTTGTTCAGAAATATCATCAATGTCAGGTACACGGTGATCTTATACATTCTCCTCCTGCTGAGTTGCACACAATGTCTGCTCCATGGCCTTTCGTAGCTTGGGGGATGGATGTGATTGGGCCGATCCAGCCGAAAGCGTCAAATGGGCATAGATTCATTTTGGTGGCCATTGATTACTTTGCAAAGTGGGTAAAGCAGTAACTTTCAAGTTAGTAACAAAAAAGGTAGTGGTAGATTTTGTTCATGCCAACATCATTTGTAGATTTGGAATTCCCAAGATGATCATTACTGATAATGCGGCCAATCTCAATAGTCATTTGATGCAAGAAGTGTGCCAACAGTTTAAGATCGCACATCAAAATTCGACCCCATATCGTCCAAAGGCAAATGGCGCTGTGGAAGCCGCCAATAAGAACGTCAAGACGATACTGCGGAAAATAATACAAGGGTCTAGACAATGGCATGAGAAGTTACTGTTTTCTTTGTTGGTTTATTGTACTATTGTTCGCACTTCAACAGGGGCAACTCCATAATTATTGGTGTACGGGATAGATGCAGTTATTCCCGCAGAATTTGAAATTCCCTCTCTTCTAGTCATTGTGGAAGCAGAGATTGATGATGATGAATGGGTCAAAACCCAACTAGAACAGTTGAGCTTGATTGATGAAAAAAGACTGACGTCGGTATGTCATGGCCAATTGTATCAGAAGAGAATGGCTCGAGCATATAACAAAAAGGTATGCCCCAGGCATTTTTAAGTTGGTCAATTGGTATTGAAGTATATCCCTCCTCATCAGGTTGAAGCTAAAGGCAAGTTTTTCCCAAATTGGCAAGGTCCCTTTATTGTGAAGAAAGTGTTGCCCAATGGATCTTTATATTTGACAGATATGGAAGGGAAAATGGCAGAAAAATGGCTATCAATGCTGATGCAGTCAAAAGATATTATCTATGATATTTTTATCCCTTTTTAGTTCTATTGCATGTTTAGTACTTGCATTTTTGAAGATTGATATGATGAAAGCATTTCATTCTTCTATCCAAACATTTTGTCATCCTTTGTTTAACCCATTTTATCTTAGTTCTATTTTCTTTCATATTTCTCTTTTGGAATCAAAACTGAGTTAAAAGATAAAGTGTAAAAAAAAAAGAATAAAAGAAAGAGTATAAGAAAAAAAAGAAAAAAATCAAAAAAACAAATCAAAACAAAGAACAAGTTGCTAGAACGACGTGCGACCTGATTCTCCTCTCTCAGGGGTGAGATACGTAGGCTGCCCTACCCGGGGCTCGATCCAACTAAATAAATAATTTAGAGTCACATAGTCGGCAGAAATTGGGGCATGAGTTAATTTTGTTGTTTGAGTCGATTCCAAAGGTTGTAAGTCTCACCCCACTTCAAGTGTTGTTTGATCCTCCTACCATCCTTTTCTTTCTAAACCTTATCCGAAAGCCAAGTTACAACTAAAGAAAGACCTTCGGATCAATCTTTGATAATCGTGAGGCAGAACATGCGATAGATATATGAAACTATTTTGGCATTATATTGTCTGCATCAGCATGGGAAAGCATGAAGAAATAAAAATGAGAGTCTTATTGGTGAAAATCCTCATGGGCACCATAGGGCGATGGTGAGTTAAGAGAAATAAAAATGAGAGAGTCTTATTGGTGAAAACCCACATGGGCACCGTAAGACGATGGCGAGTTTGAGAAAAGTGAAAAGGAAAGAGGCATGTTGGCAAAAATCTTTCAAGATATCGTTAATTGAATGAGGTGTAGGAGTCCAATGGGTTTGAAGAAGCGGCTTAGAGGAAAAGGGATGAACTCAACAACAAATGGAAAGTTCGGGTAGGAAGATCAGGCAGCTTAATCCAAAATGCATGTCATAATTATTGGAGTTGGTTGTCATATTCAGATAAGTTTTCTTCTTTGTTTAAAAGAGGGACATTGACCTTTGCTTTCATTTACATATTCATATTTTTATCTTTTTTTTATGTCATCTATCAAAATAAAAGTCACTATCATTTCTTTACATTCCGAGTCAAGTCTGTGTCAAAACAAGCGAGAAAGAATTTCAAAACTCACACCAGTCTTCCCAATTGTAAGAGGAAAATCCAGGGACTAACACATGAGAGAACATGATCATAATTCAAAGCAAAGCAAAGCAAGCCTTTCAACTGACAGGTTGCTGGATTTGTGGGAGTATCAGATCTTAAAAGGTACATCTCAGAAGTGTGGTAAATGAGAAATTCGGTTTTGGATCAAAGTCATTTCCTTCAATCTGGGTCTAGGTCAATGATGTGATAAGATAGGGGGAAGTGTCAACAATCAGAAGCAAAGATGAAAGGAACGAGTGCTGGAGCTAATGCCTGGGAAGCCACGTGCTGCAAGCCACCACTAAGTTTTAACTGACAAATTTTTCTTTGATGAAATAGGGGAAAAGTTTTTGTTCAGTAAGTTCAGCTATCATTGGGAAAGCATATTCGGGGAATTTACTTTATGTTCAGGACCCTCCTGAAAAATGAAAATTTACTTTATGTTCAGGACCCTCCTGGAAAATGGGAGTCTACTTTATGTTCCGGACCCTCCTGAAAAATGAAAATTTACTTTATGTTCAGGACCCTCTTGGAAAATGGGAATTTACTTTATGTTCAGGACCTTCCTGGAAAATGAAAATCTGCTTTATGTTCACGACCCTCCTGGAAAATGAGAATTTAATTTATGTTCAGGACCCTCCTGGAAAATGAGAATTTATTTTATGTTCAGGACCCTCCTGTAAAATGGAAATCTACTTTATGCTCAGGACCCTCTTGAAAAATGAGAATCTACTTTATGTTCAGGACCCTCCTGGAAATTGAGAATTTACTTTATGTTCAGGAGCCTCCTGAAAAATGGGAATTTACCTTATGTTCAGGACCCTACTGGAAAATAAAAATTTACCTTATTCTCAGGACCCTCCTGGAAAATGAGAATTTACTTTATGTTCAGGACCCTCCTGGAAAATAGGAATTTACTTTATGTTCAGGACCCTCCTAAAAAATGGAACGTTACTTCCTGCTCAGGATCCTCCAAAAATGGGACATTACTTTTGGAAAAATGAAATATTTCTTTATCATAATCTTTGTTTGGGATAATTTTCATTCTAGTTTTGATTTTAATTTCAGGAACCCGCCTGAAGAACAGGGTGATGAAATGGCAAGACAGGAGCCCGCCTGAAGAACAGGGTGATGAAATGGCAATTCAAGAGCCTTCCTGAAGAATAGGGGATGAAATTGAAAGTCAGGAGCCTGCCCGAAGAACAGGGTGATGAAATTACCAGTCAGGGTATTGCTTCTTTTGTTAGAGATGAGAGGTTGAGGAGAATCGAGAAGAATAAGAAGAAGCATCAAGATGAAGGTAAACTAATTTATTTTTTGCTCTTCCGATTTATTTTCCTTGCATAATTTTTGTAATCCTCTCTAAACAAAGCAGTGCACCTCGACAATTCCCCTCGTAATCGGCATCAAGTAAACCTTGAAGAATTTGCAATCGTAGTGACTGACATTGTTGCAGTAAATGTAAAGCTAAAGAAGAGAAGAAAGAAATAGAAATGGAAGGGTAAAAGAAGCAGATGAAGAAGATACGAAAGAAGAAGGAAAATATAAGGAGAGGACAGCTGAAGAAGAAGCAGAAAATGAGGAGAAAATAGAAGAGGAAGAGAAAAATGATAAAACAGATGATGAAGAAGGAGTGGCTGAACAGGAGGACAAAAATATAGAAGAAGAGAAGAATTTAGAAGAAGAAGAAAAGAAAGAAAATGAGAAGAAAGAAGTAGCAGAAGAGGAGAAAAAACATGAAGAAAATAAAGTGGATATGATAGGCATTGTTAAGGAACTCAATGATGATAACATGTAGTTCGGTGGTTTGGAAAAAACAATTCTCTTAATGCTTTTGTTGTTTTTAATGATTTTTGTTTTATGGATAATTGAATGACATATATTTGGCATGTCAATGATAACATTTATTGATGAAGTTATGTTCAGTTATTCCATTGTCTTGTTAGATTAAACAGTTGTTTGCATTGTGTTACTAGTTCAGCTATTGTCCTAATTTATAGAGGTCGGTGGCAAATATTATAGAAGTTCTCTATAGTTTTTAGACTGAACGCACGATCGATTAAATAAATCATATATTTACAATGACGACAAACAAGTTTATTGTTATATGTTGCATTGTATCACCAATTCAGTAACTATCATGGTTTGTAGAGGTCCATCGATTGTGTCTTGTGTAAATCATAGACGCAAAGCCTTGTCAATAATATACCGTATTGGTTTATTTTCCTTAGTAGCATATTAGAAAAAAAGGAATAATTAATTAATAAAATAATGAATAATTGAATTTTATGCAATCAAATAAGCTTAAACAAGTCATGTGATTGTTTGAGAGTCCACATAAATTATAGAAGGTGATTAAAGATGTGTGATGATGGTTAGTGGTAGTACAACCAATATCCTCAGGGTAATGTTTACCCAAAGCATAAGTGTGTTGTGGAAAATTCATTTGTTCAACCACAAGTCATCAACTCACACATCTTTGATCACCACCTTCAATTTACGTGGACTTTCATACGAGCACATGACTTGTTTAGGCTCATTCAATTGCATAAAATCTAATTATATAATATTTTATTAATTAAATAATCCTTTTCAAAATATGTGCTAGTCATGGTCTATAAATAAATATCCTCATCTAGCTATTTAATTGTAGAAGTAGTTCTCAATCTATTCTAGATTATATAAGGTCGAGTAAATGACTAAGCATAGTCTAGCATAAACTACGGAATACTTCATTAATAAATACACTAGACGAGTATACATATTCATAGACCATGACTAGTACATATTTTGAAAAGGATTATCTAATTAATAAAATAATATATAACTGGAGTTTATGCAATTAAATGAGCCTAAACAAGTCATGTGATCGTATGAGAGTCCACGTAAATTGAAAGTGATGATCAAAGATGTGTGAGTTGATGACTTGTGGTTGAACAACCAACATCCTTAAGGCAAGGTTTACCAAAGCACAAGCACGTTGTGAGGAATTCATTTATTCATTCACTACCCATCCGCACACATTTTTTATCAACCTCTCCAATTTACTTGGACTCTTATACGATCACATGACTTGTTCAAGCTCCTTTAATTGCATAAAATCCTATTATTTATTATTTTATTAATTAATTTTTTATTTATTTTTTAAATATGCTACCTAGAGCAATAAACCAATGCAGTATATTATTGATAAGGCTTTAAGTCTAGGTTTTACAATGGACACAATATATGGCCCTCAAATCACTTTTCCTTATTTGATTATTTATATCTTTGACTATTTACTAATAATTTTTTAGACCGTTGCACCAACCCGTATATACCTTAGCATTGACCGAGTGTGGATCTATACGGTTTACAATCTACCCAACGCATGACAAGGCATCAATTTTATTTACGGTCTATGTAAGAGGTCCAGCAGTATGGTCTATTAGTGACAAAGCTTACCGTCTGTGATTTACAATCGACACAATTACATTTATTTAATTATTTATATTTCATGAACCTACATAATGGAATCCATCGATTACGTAGACAATCACGCGTAGTTATTGATCTCGGTCAAACACATACTATATCGAACGTGCAATTAATTTTATAGAAATCCACATAATCATCGATAGACCAGATTCATTATCCATTAGCATATATGAATTTGTATATATATAAGATAGACCATTAGTTTTGATGTCTGGCAATTGTTTCATTCATCTTCTAACAGGGAAAATTGCAAAATTACAACTAAAAACATAATTGTATAATTAAGGTAGAGACAAACAGAAAGGGCATTGCAACAAAATTTCAAACACTTATTGAATAAGTTCATTGCAGCAATAGTTTAACACCATATTTACAGCAAAATACAAGTAAAAAGGGCAGAAAAATGAAGCTTTCTCAAAAAATTCCCTAGCCATGATAGATTCTCTTCAATGAACTTACAACTACAACTACAACAGTAATTAAAACCTAAACAAGGGGATGGTGGGGGGTGATGAACTCCTCGGGCTGCATGTTCAGCCACTCCACTATCGCCCGTAAACATCGGGCAATACACCAGAGTTCACGGCGGAGGTGCTCCCTTTCCTGACCCAGATCATAGAAGTAGGTCATTTAAGAGAAGGAGAATATCGTGGATGCGCTGGAAATAAACCCTCCTTCGTGGACTGAGTGGAATGCTTGGCTTTTGGTCATATTTATCGATTTTTTTGGGTTAAAGAAGATGCATATTGTGTATAGTTGATGGTTATTTATATAAACCAAAATAGAAGCCTTTGGTCTACCTGGTCCATTGTAGGTAGACAAGTGCGGCGGTGGAGTTGGAGGAGATAGTGTATACCCAATCGACGCAGGATGTGAGTGGATGTGCAGCTGCTTTTTTGATGTGTCATAAATTCTCAACTGTTCATTCGTTTGTTTGAATAATTAGATTTTTTAATAGATCTGGAATATAATCGATAATAAACTATGTGGTATATACAAAATAATTTCAATAGTCTTGACACACAATATATCCCAATAAACTATGTGTTTGTTGGGGTTGTATAAAATCTGTGATGATGTCAACCTAGTGTCTAAATACTTAATTTTTCAAGACTTATGTCAAAAAACATAAAAAAGTTTTTAAATGTGTCTATTTTGCAAAATGGAGTTATCCAAGAAATATTTTTTACCGCCTTAGTAGTATTTTATCTTTATTCATTCGGACAGAAGATTGCTTTAAAAAAAAGATTTTCAAACAGATATGTCATATGATGCAACAAATATCTATTTCTTTTTGAATTTTTCCAATTGATCGGTCATCTGTTGCAACAGATTTCTTTGCAATTGATTTTAAAAAATAATTAAGATCAATTCGGACCAAATTAATAATTTCAAAACTTGTCATTCTTTTCCAAAAAATACAAATCAACCCAATACAAATCATCCATTTGTGAAAAAAATATTTGATCATTTCAAATCTCCAGTTCTCGCTCTTTCCTTTCTCTCTCTACAGTACAGACAACAACTACTCAGCATATTGCTCAACCCTTCAAAATAAATTGATTTTCATTCCATTTCCAACCATATAGTTGTTATTTTCGACTTCATTCTCTCTTGTATCCATTATTTTCTGTCTTCACAAGTAACAGGGTTAGAGAAGAGTTCTACATTTGTTTATTATTCTAAAATTAAAGATTTTTACATTATGATGAAAAGGAAGACTTTTAGTTGTATTACCTTCGAGAATGGGTTAAGAATTTTGAGTTTTGATGCTAAATAACGTAGAAAGAATCCAAGAAAAACCTAGTTTTTATTGCAGTATTTCGTTGAATGTCGTGGTATTATTGGATGGTATTTATGGTATTATTGGTGGTTATGTCGATATTGGTGGTCTTAGTGGTGGTGTCGGTAGTCTTGTTGTTGGCATTGGTGGTGGTTTTAGCTGTCTTGGTGGTCTTGATGTGGGTATTGGTGGCATTAGTGGTCTTAGTGGTGGTGTTGGTGGTCTTGGTTCTCTTGGTGGTGCTCTTGGTGGTCTTGGTGGCATTGATGGTGGTCTTGGTGGCATTGTTGATGGTCTTGGTGGCATTGATAGTGGTCTTGATGGCATTGGTGGTAGTCTTGGTGGTCCATCTGATGCAACAGGTGGAACATCTATCGAGAGATATTAAATAGGTGTTTAAACAGATTCCCCATCTGTTGCAACAGGTGGAACCTTTAAAAAATTATACAGACATTAAATGTGATGTATTTTTTGTTTTTTCTGTTGTTTGTAATTAAAAGATGTCTTCCAAAAGAAAAAAAAACTAAAAGTGGATCAAATTCTGACCACCCAACAAAAAAAGTTAGAGTACAGATGGATTTGGAGAAACTTCCTGAACAATCTTAGTTAAGAAAAAATAAGGCTGAGAAAAGTTATGAAAAGGGAGATAGAGAAGGGTCTATAGAGCCCGACGAGAAAAATAAAAGTGAGGAGGAAGAAGAAGATAAAAAAGATGATAATGCCTCACTAATAGGGCATAAAATAAGGTCGAAATCCCAGCATGAGGCTATCAAAACTATTAGTATTGACAGGTTTCAAGTTGCGATGCCGATAGATCACCCTGCAAAAGTAATTGGTGATCTTATACTTAAACGTCCGTTGGGGAAACCTTTAGATGAATTTAGGAATATTATGAAGAATGAAAACATAGACGAACCTTTTAAGAAGAGCTGTTTTGGACACTTTCTTGAGCTGCCTGAGGACCATACTATTCGTTTCCAAATAAGCAAGGTATATGGTCTTCTCAAGCGCTGGATCAAGTACGCTGGGGATGATAAAGATTCGAAGGAAGGCAAAAAAAAGATAGATAAAATTTGGATCAACTACTGTGGCATGCCGGTTTATTTTGGCTTGAAAGAGTTTGCCATAGTGACAGCCTTGAGATGAGATCGTCCAGAAGAACCTCTGATCAAGGACAGCCAAACCCCTACCATTGAATAGATGGAAGGCATTGTCCAAGCAACCACCTACCAAAATAAACAAACATAAGAAAAAAATAAATGGGTTGTTGGACATTGCTGGACGTAGCTACAAAGCAGTGAATTTGATAAAAGATATCAAGGATAAAATCATACCAAAGCAGCACAAGGAGCAATTGTGCTTAGTTTGGTTTGCCCATGCCGCTATATTGGCAAGAGACGTCAACAAAGTCTTAGAAGATGATTTGTTGAAGCTTGCTGATGTTTTTGAGAAATTAAACAATTATCACTGGGATATAACAGTTACTACTTGATTGTTAAATATTTACTGACAAAGTTATTCCCAAAAACGATCATATTATACGGCTTTCCTTGGGATTTTATGGTAAATTTAATCACTATTTTTTTTACTCATCCATTATTTTTATATTGGATAATTATTATCACTTTTTTTTCTTGCTTCCTGTTTACATATTTTAGGCTTGGGCATTTAAAGTCATTTCTCCCCCTCCGAAAGCAGGCCAAGGATTACCCGGATGGGGTTTCCCATCCAAGGATCCTTAGGTGGTTGACTGCAAAGAACAATATAAGAATTAAGGAGGATGATCTCTTTAACCCTCCATATGATGCGGTACATCTTCTTTCGAGTAAAATAATTTGACTCAAAGAAAGATATTGAAATAGATGTGCCATCTGTTGCGTCAGATGGGTCATCTGTTGTAACAGATTACCCGTCCACTGCAACTGGTGAAAAATATGGGTAATATAATATGACATATGATCCATATTTCACAACAGATTAACCATCTGTTGCTCTGGTTCCCTGAACCCGAATCAACAGATTACCCATCTACTACAAATTATACAACAAGTGAGTAATCTGATGCAATATATTATTAATACGTTATGACATATAGAGCAGTTGTTGTAACAGGTAGATCATTTGTTGCATTAGATGACTGTGTTAACATATAACACAACTGACTGCAAATTATTTTTATATGATTTAAATGTATCTGTCTTTTTTATAGGTTGTGCATCCTTGGATCGTGCCTACTGAGCAGGAGTTGGAGATGATTTCTTTTATTACTTTAGCAATGCCATACCATCCAAGAAGGTGAGGGAGCCATACATTTCTACAGTGGAGGTTAGGAGAAAGAAAGGAAAAATTAGCCAAATACTCTCCAGTCTGAAAACAAAAAAGATTACAACTCCTCCCTCTCCAAAAGTTATTAAAGTTCCACTGCCACTGAAGAAGGTAGACATATACGCGGCACTTAGGCGACCAAGAGAGGATGGAACTGCGAAATGCCAAGAATCCTAAGAAGAAGAAAACAGCTAAAGAATACACCATGTATATGTTTGATGCCCAAGACTTCAGGAGCATAACAGTTATGCGTAAGCGGTATGTGGACAAGGTAAGTTTACTTTTCCTAACCTAGACTTCTAATACACTCCATGAAGAAGAAGCTATGTAACAGATGTGTTATTTGTTCCAACAGCTGGGTATTCTGGCGCAACTGGTGATTGTTCTATTGCAACAGATTAAACATTTGTTGCATAAGTTGCGTTAGTTGGGTAATCTGTGAACAGATTCAGAGAACCCTCTCCAACAGATGGACCATCCATTGTATCTTTCCACTATGTTTTTTTTCTTTACAATTACTAACCTATTTAAAAATTATCTTCTTATATCACAGTATATTGATAAAATTCTCTTCCTCTGAGGGGTAGGCAATTAGCATACCCCGATCCTTATGATGCTACCGATAGGATAATAGACCTCAACTTCTACAACAATTTCAAGAATAGGTATAATTATCTCAAGGATCTAGCTGAAAAATGGGAGAAAGATATGATTAACTATGTTAGAAGGAAGAGGCCATATCCAGATGGAAAGAGCTGGACCAAGGCAAAGAGAATTCTTATAGTCATGAACGTGGAAGTCAAACATTTTCTCGCTACTGAGATACTTCTCAAGGAGGGAAAGATTAAGGTTTATGACTGAAACTTACCTGTCTTCAGCGATGAAGATTTTTTTATCCATATACAACCACTATTGGAGTTGCTCCCTAGTTTTTTGAGGCATAGTAAACTGATGGATCATTTGCCAGCGAAAGTCTTGATGAAGAAATCATGAGATTTTGAAGGTCGAAACAAGGGCATGCACCTTCAAAAGAATAAAACCGATGCCGCATAAGGTCCGTACTCGCTTACATACATAGATTGTTTGCTGACCGACACAAAAATGTCCTATCTGTATGACGCCATTATGGAAAACATGCAAGAGATATGGGAATAAAAAATAACAAAAGTTAATTTATTTTATAATGTAACAGATTGATTATCTGTTGCAACAGATTTATTATCTATTACAGAAGGTTGGTTGTCTGTTTCATTATGTAGATGTCTGTCTCTATTGCAACAGATATACAATTTGTTACAATATATAGTTTATCTATTACAACTGATAGGTAAACTATTGGAACAAATCAAAAAAGTAGGAAGACCTATTTGATAATTTCCAACAGATGACCTATATATTGAAACATATGTCTAAATTTATTTGATAATTTCCAACAGATATGTCGTCTGTTGCAATAGATGTATTATCTGTTGTGATATTTGAATTTAGTATTCCATTTCAATTAATAAGTTCAAAACTAAGGTTTAAATTATATTCATAGACAACATAAAATAAATCGAAGCCTTCGAAAATTATATGAAATAACTCAAAAATAAATGAAATGTAAAAAAGTCAATATGGGTACAAATGATATACTCTACAAATAAATCAACAATTTAACCTTTGGTGCCGACAATTACCAAGGAGAGGTTATTACTTTGACAGACTCAAGATATAAATATCTACTTAATATGGACAAGTTGTTCTTCATCCAGTGCTATGAAATTCGGCTTTGGTCATCGTGGATCTTTAATGTCGCTTGCGTATGATTTCTGAGCTTTCGCTTCTCCGTATTTTCATAAAAGAGAAGCATATCTTTTACGGAGTAATCCATCATCAAGTCCATCATTTTGTACTTGTAATCCATCTTAAATACTCAGTGTAAGCGACAATAAAAAGACTGCAATTCCTGAGTTTTAAAAAAATAGATAATCCATATCTTGCAGTTCATGTAAGCATTGTGAAATTTATGAAATGAAACTAAATCATGATACTTACAGGATACCAATGGGTTGTTGAGAAATTTCTTCAACATATTCTACACCAAATGAATTACTCATTTTATCTCGGTATGCTTCAATCGTCAACCAATCAGTACAAACCTTTTGGTCTAAAAAGTCACTCATATCAAGGTAAGTAGGCAATATTTTGGCCAGCTTTTGTATCTTAGACAATGGCCTGAAACATCTCCTTCGCGACATCGAGTCATAAACTCGGATGTGACTCTTTTTTAAAATGACGACAGCCAACACCCAATGGAATTCATCACTTCAATTGATTGGGATGTACACCCCGTCGACCAAATGCCAAAGTAAGCCAACTGAAATGATAAAACCTTTGATGATGTTGATTAAGCATTTCTCATTTTGGAAAACTTTTAGTTGTTGTTGACAAAACCTATTGTAGGCATTATTGATATAAATTTTGTACAAATAATTTCCTGTCGTGTATCTGTATTGTTCTTGTGTTTGCAACTTGGACTTCTTTCGGAGGTAGTAAAAAATGGCATCGATGTGCTGCACATATTATCAAATATTTCAGATTATGCGATAGTAAAATTAATACACATATGCAATTAAATAAAGTATTAATTAATAGTGATATGTATGGCATTTAAATCTCAACATTCCAGCAAGTTTAGGGTTGTAACATCAAATAGAATCAATCATTTATTTTGGGATGTGCAACAACAAAGTCGAACATATCAAAACCCAGACTTGATTCGTTCACTTTGTAGAGTTCGTCATTTTGTTTTCTACATAATTTATATGTGTTAATGTTGCGTTTTTACAATAAGATTTGTATAAATCAATATCTTTAAAAAAGATTTATGTACCTGCCGGTGTGATGCTTTAACGGCCCATTGACAATCCATTCTGAATTGTCGTTGATCAACTTTGTCAGTTTTTTGGAGCCTCATCCCCGATGTTGAACCCTTTAAATGGGTAATTCTTTTGTTCTCCCAAACTAACATGCTTCAATCTTTCTTCTTCCATAGAAATAGTTGATGGATTATCAACTGTGATATTATGTTGTTCAACAGTAGCTTCTACTGTGACACCCACCTGGAAAGCTAGAATTATCAATTCTAATCCCAGATATATAACATATCATCTATCTATTGCATTAGATGGATCATCTGTTGGGATAAACTCGAATAGGTAAAACAGAGTTGTATGATAATTTTGAATAGATGGCCCATCTATTGCAACATATGACTCATCTATTGGTACAAATTAAAACAGTACTAAGACCTGTTTGATTTGCTGAAACAGACGGACATATATTGCAATACATAACACATCTGATGCAACATGTTATACGACATTTGCAACAGATGTATATATTTATGTTGAAATAGACGTGTCTGTTTGTTTGTTGGAATAGATCATATACATTCACCTTCTTCAACTCATGCTGCTCTCTTGTGGACTTTGTACATTGATCAAAGGTGCAAGACAAAGAAAGGGGAGTTGCAATTTCGCTTTTTTTAATGCTTGATGATGCCTTGGAAATTTTTTTCCTTCTCCTCTTAGCCACCTTGATCTCTAGTGGAGTGTATGGATATGAAATCCATTTTGATGGAATGACACCCCTCTTAGATGTCATTTCCTTTACAGAAGCAGTTAATACATTAATGGCATTAATCACTCCATCATGTTTTTCCTTGCAGTCTTGACATTTGCATGCAGAACATTTGCTAGAAGTGGAAAAATCTGTATAACCAGTATGATCATAATCAGAATAGTTTGTTGTTTCAAAAGCTATAAGAAGAGCACCATTACCAGTTTTGCGTTATTATCAGTTTTGGCCGACAACCATCTCAGGATTCTTGGATGGGAAACTTCTTCCTGGTAGTTCACTTGTTGTCTCAGATAAGGAATGACTTCAAATGGTCAAGCCTATAAAATAACATCCATAAATCAAAAACATTATTGAATAAAAAAGGAATCATGTCATAATAAAAGAAACATTTACCATGAAAGCCCATGGAAAGCCATATAAGTTGATTGTCCTTGGCGTTAACGGAGTCAATAAATATTTGACAGTCATTTTGACGATTTCATAACCCCAAGGATAGTTGTTAAATGCCTCAAGATCCTCGGAGATCTTTATCAAACCAAGTGGTATATTGTTGTTGACGTCTCTCACTCAAAGAAAATTATGTACAAACCAAACCAAGCACAATGATTGCTTGTGCTTCTTTGAAAGTCTTTTACCTTTCAACGCTTCTATCAAATTTATGTTTTTGAAGCTTGGCCTAACAAGGGAAACCAGGTCATCACAATCACTCGACTTGACTTTACCTTTATTGGGTGTGTGTGGTGCTTTCTTGGGTTAGAATAGGTATAACTTGAGAAGGAGAAGGAGGATACCATTTTAATCCAGTAACTATGGCAAAATCCTTCCAACCAAAACAAACAGGCATGCCATAGTAATTTATCCACACCTCATCCTTCTTATCTTTGTTTTCATATATAAACTTACACTTGAGAAGATCATATACCATTTTCATTTGGAAACGAGCATTGTTGTCCTCTAGCAAATCAAGATATTGCCCAAAGCAGCTGTCCCTGAAATAAGCATCAAATTTTTGTTCTCGAAGTATTTTTCTGAAGGCGTCGAAAGATTTTCCCATGGATTACTTAACCATGAAATCACCCATTAAATCTATGGCACCATCACACTACATTCTCACTAGATAATGATCAATGCTGAAGGTTTTAACCAACTCTTTGGTGGAAGGGCTATTAGCATTTAGATATTCTCTTTCGAAATATTTATCCTCCCCATGTTCATCATTTTTTGCTCCTGATTGAGATAACGCTTGCAAAGCAAGCTCATAGAGTGGTGGATGTAGCCTAGCTGCTTCACTTGTTCCTTTACTTGGACTTGATTCGATTTCTTTTCTTTTGGGAACCATATTATCTAAAAAATTTAGGAACCTAAAATAGATTATAATTGATTAATACATCATTAAAAAGGGATAACAGTAAATTAAATATGTAAAATAGTAAAATAACAATTCCAACAGATCACACATCTGTTGCACCAGGTTGGATATCTGTTGCAGCATATAACCAACCTGTTGCAATGGATGAGTAATTTGTTGGAAACAATAAAAATAGATCACTCATTTGTTGCACCAAGTAGGATATTTGTTGCAGCATATAACTAATCTATTGCAGCAGATGAGTAATTCGTTGAAAACAATAAAAATAGATCACTCATCTGTTGCACCAGGTAGGATATCTGTTGCAGTATATAAACAACCTATTACAATAGATGAGTAATACTTTAGAAATAATAAAAATATATCACTCATCTGTTACATCGGGTAGGATATCTATTGCAGCATATAACCATCCTACTGTAGTGGATGAGTAATCCATTAAAAATAATAAAAATAGATCACTCGTCTATTGCACCAAGTAGGGTATCTATTGCAGTATATAACCAACCTGTTACAGTAGATGAGTAATCCATCGAAAATAATAAAAGTAGATCACTCATCTTTTGCATTAGGTAAGTTATCTATTGCAGCATATAACCAACCTGTTGCAAGGGATAAGTAATCCATTGAAAATAATAAAAATAGATCTCTCATCTGTTGCATCAGTTAGGTTATCTGTTGTAGTATATAACCAACCTATTATAATCCATTGGAAATAATAAAAATAGATCACTCATCTGTTGCACCAGGTAGGTTATCTGTTACAACATATAACTAACCTATTGTAAAGGATGAGTAATTCATTGGAAATAATAAAAATTGATCTCTTATCTGTTGCACCAGGTAGGTTATCTGTTGCAACCTATAAGCAACCTTCTATCGTAGATGAGTAATTCATTGGAAATAATAAAAACAGATCACCCATCTATTGCACCACATAGGTTATCTATTGTAGTGTATAACCAACCTATTGTAAGGGATGAGTAATTTGTCGGAAACAATAAAAACAGATCTCTTATTTATTGTACCAGGTAGGTTATCTGTTGTAACCTATAAGCAACCTGTTGCAATGGATGAGTAATCCGTTGAAAATAATAAAACCAGGTAGGTTATCTATTGCAGCATATAACTAACCTATTACAAGGGATGAGTAATCCGTTGGAAATAATAAAAATGGGCCACACATCTGTTGAAATAGATCACTCATCTGTTGCCAAATGAGTTATCTATTCGATCAATATTGTTTAGATTTTTTCCAAATAGAAGAGTCTTTTGTCCTAACAGATGAATGATTTGTTTTGTTTATCTGTTGCATTAGATGTCTAATCTGTTGCATCAGATGTTTCATCTGTTGTAATAGATGATTTATCTATTGGATCAGATGGTTAATCTGTTGCATCAGATAGTTTATCTGTTACATCAGATGGTTTATCTGTTGCATTAGATGATTTATCTGTTGCATCAGACGATTTATCTGTTGCAACACTATTTTTACTAAGAATAATAACAAATCAACCCAGCAATACCAACATACACACGCACACCAAGAACATCAGCGGTGACCAAAAATCACCAATAAATCGAATCAACAGTTCGACAAGGGAAACTACAATAACAGCAAAAAATTATATTTCACACCGAAAAGAGTAGAGAAGAAATGCCAGAAATTAGGGTTTTATTCAGTCCACATTTCAAATTTTAGCTAGAAATATTGAAATTATTAACAAATACTAGAAGAGAAGTTGACTCAAGTTCCTCTGTTTCTTCATAACTAAAAAGGCATAATTTTTTACCTGTGAAAGAAAAAATGGGATGAAGAAGAACTCAAAGTTAAATCAAGTTCCTCTGTTTCTTCACATTCATTGACGGTTGAAAGTCGACAAGGAACTCGCCAATCTATTTGTCGCCAGAGCTTGAAGTCGTCGGAGATTGAAAGGAGAAATTTTACAGGACTGTTGGTTGGGAGAGAGTTGAGAGAGACTATCGAGAGAGAGATGAGAGAGATGATTGATTTGGAGGAGAGGGGTGTGGGTTGACTTGTATTTTTGAAAAGATTAAAAAGTTTTAAAAATATTAATCAAGTCCACAATTAACTTAATCAAGTTTTCTAATTATGTTTGACCCTTTAAGTTGGTCAATGTCACCAATCCTTTATTCAAGACTTGAAAGACACGTTTCCTTCAATTTTATCAAGATACTACCTAATATTTTGGTAGATAACTCATTTTTTTCTTTTTTTAAGGAAATCTAACAAAAAAATTCAATTAAAATGCCACGATCCCCCAAAATCCAAAACTTATGTGAAGAAAATAAGTAGCAAGATGATTTATCATGGGCTGATTTAGAAGTATGATGGACCCTTTGAAGTGATAGAATGGGTGGGTGAAGTATCTCACCGTGGGTTGAATCTGTTGGAAAGGCTAAAGATCCATCCCACTTTCCATGTGAGCTTCTGAAGCCATTTCATGAAGAAACTGAAGATCCAACAAGGCCAGAATCGAGACATGCTCCTCCTGTTGTGCGACAACAGTATGAAGATGAGATTAAGAATATCTTGGATCATTAGACTTTTGGACAAGTCAAAAAGAATAGAAAGACAAAATTTCTAGTTCAACGGAAGGGAAAGTAAGTGTGTGATGCTACTTGAGAGAAAGGACCATTATTGTGGCAGTTTGAAGACGAAGTAAAGGTGTACTTAGATTTTGTCTCGTCAAGAACGACGGGCTCATCCAGTGGGAGAAGTCTATTAGACCCTCAACATGATGGTTCGGGCGGCTCGATCTTGGATAAGGATTTATATGATAAACCTAGCCATGAACTAATGACTTCGGTCAAGATTAAGTTCACTTGAAGCCAGTCCGTTGACATGGGCATGCCAGTAGGGGCATGACACGTGTCAAAAGGGCATAGCAAGACCTTGGAAGGTGCGTGGCTAAGGCATGGAAGACATGGTTAAGAAATTACAAGGGATAACAAGCTAGGGTAAGGTAAGGCTATGATATGGCATAATCATGTCTAAGTCAAGTTCTGTCACAACCCGAGCTGAGGCCCTGTCCGCAACGTGCATTTCGAGGCACGAAGGCCTGAGAGACCCCTGAGTATGAAATTAATAGAAAAACTCCTACTTAAAATAAAATGCAGAAAATAAACTAAAAACCAAAAAATCCATAATAAAACATAATTCTTTAGGATAACAATCCACGACAAACCAAACCCAGTCTACATCTATCTGTGAAGCCTCTAATGTATTGAAAACATTTGTCTGACTAGGCCAGGACAAGGCCCCTGGCCAGACCATAAAACTGAATGAATCTAACATTTGGATAGAATGCCTTCTGAAGTAAGGTAGACTCACCAACTCTGAATGTCTGAGGAAAATCTACTGGTTTGCGGGACCATGGGACTGTGCCTTAGAACCTGAAATATAGGAGTCAATACTCGAAGTAATGGTATGTAGAACAATGAAAAAATAACACATACGTCATGTAAAATAAGTAAGAGCATTACAAAAAATAATTTATCATAATATATACATAGAGAGAGAGGGAGAGAGAAACACATGGGCATAATCAGTGAGCTTCAAAACATCCTCGTAAGCAATAACTCAACTCTTTGTTTTACTTCTGAGCTAGATGGTACACCCTATATTTCTGATTATCCCACGGGCTATATAGAATCTGCCCTTGACTAGGTGGACAAGGCCTCAATCCAAGTTTTCCGCTAGGTTGGAGTACGTAATAAACACTAAGTATGCCTCCTTGCATGACATACCATACCATAAAAGAAAAAAATATGCCTCCTTTCTTGACATACCTTTTCATAAAAAGAAAGCACGCATTGGAAAAGCACGGTTTGGGGCTGTGACTTATCTAAATTCGAGCCTTCTTCGGGTAACAATCTAACTCTCTTTAAGCCCAATTTTTAGTCCGTTAACACCATTCTTCATGCTTATAAAAAGGTTCACTTTTGAGTTCTATTAAGGGCATATCATAATGGGGTATCATCATACCCAAACTTGCAAGTCATTCATATCTTATCATATCATATCCATAACCCTTTTTATTCAAAAGCACATTAATGACCACCAAAAAGGATTTATTAAATCATATGAGAGTTCTTATTTCAAAAGCATATGAAACTTATGTAAAGACATCATATTCTCAAGATTTCAACATAAGGTGGCCAACTCTTTCATAAAACGCATGCAATTATTTCATTTAACACAATTAACCTTTATAAACAAGAGAAAACGCCCTCTCATCGTATCATAAACAATATCAATCTATCAATGATGGTGAAACACTCACTCTCAAGCTTTTAAATCATGCAATTGAATAACCCACAACATGTTAAATCAGATATGTACCATGATAAGAGAGAGATTTTCGTAATTCATGCACTTAATTAGATTCTCGAAACTCAAAACATATGTACACATGAATATAGTTCAAGTTTACAGAAAGATTTCATGGTAAACACTTACTTTCATCAAAACGGGTTCATGATGCATGCTATTCAAAACGATTTCCCAAAAACCCCTTTTTCGTGTACATAATTATATAGCCTTAAATCTTATTAAAATAATAATCTTACATCCATGAGATTTAGGATAGTCCCACATACCTCAATAATGTCGAAAGCGTAGAGAAATTCAACCCTTTGGTTGTTGGAATTCTCAACCCTAGGTATTTTCTTTCTTTTGACTTATGGAAATCAAACTTAGGGATTTCACATAGGAAATAATACATTTTTGGGGATGTCTTTAATCTTGCGGAATGGTTCAAATAGGAAACGACTAAAAAGTTCCTCTAAGATATTTGAAAGTAACCCCGGAAAGAGCAGCCTCCACGACACGGGGGCTATCGCGGGGACTAGCCTCCGTAGCGCGGCACCCATATATGATCCGGAATCCGCAATGTGGTACCCATCGTAAGAACCAGCCTCCGCCATGCGAGGCTATCAAGGAGGCTTACTGCCTCCGTGTCCCAAAAATGCCCCGAACCCTATCTAAAAATTCCAAATTTCCTTCGGGTTACCCTTTTAACACCCCCAATCATAATTTGAGTAAAAAATTGATATTTCTAGTATGAAAAGACCAATAATTAAATATCCAAAATTTGAGGGTGTTACATTATTCCCCCTGGGATCATTCATCCTCGAATGAAGACTCAGACCGCATTAGGCATGATTTAAGGCGCTACATGGAATAAAAAGAGTAAGATAAGATCAATACCTTCTACATCGTCATCCGCAAATTCAAAGAGTGATGGATATCTTTCACGCATATCATTCTTTGACTCCCAAGTAGCTTTCTCAACTTCCTGATTCCTCTACAACACTTTAACTAAAGCTATCTCTTTACTCGTCAACTTCCAAACTTAGCGGTCTAAAATAGCGATGAGTTCCTCCTCATATGATAATGAATCCTTCACATCAATCTCCTCAATAGGCAACACCAGGGAATGGTCTACAATACATTTCTTAAGCATTGGCACATGAAATACAGGATGGACAGAAGCTAAACTTGCAGGCAAATCCAACTCATACACAACTCCACCTATCTTCTTCATAATCTGGTAAGGGTCTATGTAGCGAGGATTGATTTTCCCTTTATTTCTGAACCTCATGACTCCATTCATAAGGGATACCTTCAGAAACACCCAATCATCAACCTCAAATTCCAACTCCCATCTTTTTATGCCAGCATAGGACTTTTGACAACTTTGGGAGGTCTTAAGTCTCTCCCTAATGACTTTCACTCTCTCTATCGCCTGATGGATAAGTTTAGGTCCAAAAAATGGGTTTCACCTACCTCGTACCAACTAATTGGTGACCTACACCTCCTTCCATAAAGAGCCTCGAACGGAGCCATCTGGATGCTAGAGTGATAGCTATTGTTATAGGAAAATTCAATTAACGGTAAGTGATCTACCTAACTACCCTTAAAGTAAATCATGAAAGCCTTCAACATATCTTCTAAGGTCTAAATAGTACACTCCGCTTGCCCATCCGTTTGAGGGTGGAAGGTAGTGCTAAGGTTTACTTGGGTGCCCAAATATCTCTGAAAAGATCACCAAAACTGGGAAGAAAAGTGTGTAACTATATCAGATATAATGGATACTGGAGCCCTGTGCATTCAAAAAATTTCCTAAATATACAACCTCGCATAATCATCTCCCGAGTAATTAGTCCTTTACAGGAAGAAAGTGAGCTAACTTGGTCATCCTGTCTACAATCACCCAATAGAGTCTTATTGGTTTTAGGATCACAGAAGTCCTATAATAAAGTTCATGTTGATCATCTCCCATTTCCATAAAGTCAAGGCTATCTCTTGGGAAGTGCAGCCTCAAATGCTCCACCTTAACTTGTTGACAATTCAAACACTTAGCACCAATAAATATCCTTGAAATCTTGATACATTTTAGTGGAGCCAGGATGAACAAAATACCTGGAAGTATAAGCTTCATCAAGAATTATCTCTCGTAGCTCATCCACATTTGGCACACACAACCGATATCTCCTCTAATTTCAAAGGCCATCACTTTTTTCTAACTAACGCCCTCCTTGATCAACATCAAAATGGGGTCTCTGGTCTACTTTTTCTTAACTTTTGCACATAGGGAAAATTTTGTTGCCTCTTGTACGAACACCTCTCCATCTTCAAAATCTAGGAGTCGAACTCCCAAATTAGCAAGCTGATGAATATCCCTCACCATATTCCTCTTTCCTTTCTTTACATGAGAAAGATTGCCAATGGACAACCTGCTAAAGGCATCAGCCACCACATTGGCCTTACTTGGATGATATTATAGTCTCATGTCATAATCTTTCAACAACCCCAACCACTGCCTTTGCCTGATATTTAGCTCTTTCTGTGAGAAGACATACTGCAAACTTTTATTATCGATAGAGATATCAACATGTACTCCATAAAGATAATGACACTAATTTTTTAGTGCAAATACCACAGCTGCCAACTCTAAATCATGGATGGGATAATTTTTCTCATGAATCTTCAATTTTCTAAAGGCATAAGCCACTACCTTCCCATGTTGCATCAACACACACCCAACTCCTACCCGGGACGTATCATAGTAAACCATAAATCCCTTTATACCCTCAGGAAGGGTCAAAACTGATGCAGTAGTCAACTTGTCTTTCAATTTGTCAAAAATATTCTCACAAGAGTCACACCACAAGAATTTTACCTTCTTCTGACTCATCTAGCAATTGGAGCAGCTGTGGATGAAAAATACTCTACAAATATCCTGTAATACCCTGCCAAACTCAAGAAGCTCCGGATGTCGGTTGGAATCGTGGGTCTGGCCCATTTTCTCACTGCCTCAACCTTTTGGGGATCAACCTTAATTCCCTCGCTAGAAATAATATGCCCTATAAAAGCAATAGCACTAAACCAGAATTCATACTTAGAAAACTTCGCTTATAACTCATGGTCCTTAAGAGTCTGAAGGATGATTCAAAAATGATGAACATGCTCCTCCCCACTCTTAGATTAAATCAAGATGTCATCAATAAAGACTATGACGAATGGGTCTAGAAACTGACAAAACACCCTATTCATGAGGTCCATAAATACTGCGGGGGCATTAGTCAGTCCGAAGGACATTACCAAGAATTCATAGTGACCATATCGGGTTCTAAAAGTTGTTTTAGGAATGTCAGCCTCCCTAACCTTCAACTGATGGTGTCCTGAACGAAGGTCTATTTTGGAGAACATTTAGCACCTTGGAGTTGGTCAAAAAGGTCATCAATTCTGGGAAGAAAGTACTTATATTTAACTGTGACTATGTTCAACTAACGGTAATCTATGCACATACGAAGTGAGCCATCTTTCTTACGCATGAAGAGCACCGGAGCACCCAAGGGAGAGACACTAGGATGAATAAAGTCTTTGTCAAGAAGGTTTTTTAACTGTTCTTGTAACTCTTTTAATTCTGCAGGAGCCATCCTATAAGGCGGAATATAAATAGGCCGGGTGTCTCGAAGCAGGTCAATACCAAAATCTATCTCCCTATCTGGTGGTATCCCAGGGAGATCATCAGGAAAGACTTCTGGGAATTCATTAACTACAGGAACTGATTGGAGGGAAGGACTTTCAGTGCTAGAATCTTTTACCTGAACAAAATGATACAAACACCCCTTAGATACAAGCTTACGGGATCTAAGATAAGATATGAACTTCCCTCTAGGTGTAAGAGAATATCCCTCCCACTCTATCACTAGCTCCTTAGAAAAAGAGAAGTGGCTTTTCTAGTCCTAAAGTCTAGTATAGCATAACATGAATGGAGCCAATCCATTCCCAAAATAGCATCAAAATTAACCATATCAAGTTCCACAAGATCAACCACAGTATCACGAAAGAAAATAGACACCACAAAATTTCTATAAACTCTCCTAGTCACATTAGAATCTCTAATAGGGGTGGAAAGGGAAAAGGGTTCAGAATTTTTTTTGAGTTCAAAACCAAAGCTGAATACCACATAAAGGTCACATAGGACAAGGTAGACCTGGGATTAAGTAACACATACACATTATGGGAGAAAATCTGTAACATACCCATAACCACATCTGGTGAGACCTCTGAGTCCTGGAGAGTAGATAAATCATACAAACGATTACGACCAACCCCGGTAGCAGAAGTATTACTATTAGTTGGTGGAGTTATGGAGGAAATTTAGGTCTTAGAACCTCTGGTATTTCCTCTAGTTGAGGGGAAGTACCTCCAAATATGGCCTGGCTGACCACACCTATAACACAAGCCGGCGGCATTTTCCTGGGTGACTCCTCCCATAATTACCACAGAGAGAGTGTTGTTTGATTGTCTTAGCCACACTTTCTTAGGACTAAGTACCCTGCATCTTCGACCCACTACTAGGTTGGGAATTATGGAACCATTGATCGATTAGAAGTCTGGGCGCCGGGGCGCTAGCTGAAGACTGAGTATTGCTCCAAAATTTCTTCTTCTGAGTATTGCTCCAAAATTTCTTCTTATACCACTTTTTATCCTATTTTCCACCTTGCTGCTAACTGACATTGTGATTCGTATCCCTAGCCTTCTTAGCCTGTCTTTCTTTTTCCTCTGCCTGCCATTTCTTCTTCTGCTCTACCTGCTACATATACACTATCGGCCTGAAGATATTTATGTCCTTGTTCAGCATCGTCCCCTTGTATTCTAACACCAAATCATCCAAGAGACAGGACACAAACTTTCTCATACTCACCCTCATATTGCCCACCAATTTTGGATCACAATGGGACAACTAAATGAATTTTAATGCATATTATTTGAGGTTCATCTTCCCCTGCTTTAGATTAACAAATTCTTTGGCTTTGGCCTTTCTCAATTCCTGAGGAAAGAAGTGTCTAGGAAAGCCTCAAAAAACTTCTCCAATATAGTAGGTGCAGTATTTTCACCCCTCAACTCTTCTCATTCCTCGTACCACTGGTTGGCTATGTCTTTCAACTGATAGGCCACTAATTCTACTCCCTTCAGTAACACTAGCATGCATGACTTTGAATATTTTCTCTATTTCATCTATGACTACTTGCGGTTCTTCCTCAACCTTGGTACCTGTAAAAGTGGGTGGGTTCAGTCTCACCCACTTTTAAACCCGAATGGTTTCAGAGGAACCAAGCACAGAACTCACATCTCCAGATCGATGGGACTGAGAATCCATAAGCTGAGCAATCATATGGATGGACTGACGGAACTCAGTATTTGAGACTTTTCTTTGAGAACACTGGGTATGGTTATCACCAAAGCGAGGAGCCCGAGGAGGGATAATTTTGACTGGAGAATCCCCTAGAGCAGCAGTGAATTCTCGGGTACGGCTCTGTAATGGGTCCTCATCCCATGAGCAGGATAGACATCATCAGCATATGTCCTAATCGAGACGGAGGCCCTGGATGAGGTGTTATGCTCATTAGATCTACGAGGAGGCATGATATAAAACATAGAAAGTCAAGAGCTAGGAAAAACTCAGACTATATGGCATGAACTAGAACATGAAAAAAAAGAAACATTCCTAAATGCCTTGTAGCTTTCTCCCTATAAGTGGCACGCTACACACCAATAAAAAGGACTCTACTGGACATAGCTTCGTAGACATTGTGGGGTCATGAACCATGCTCTGATACCAAGATTGTCACGACCCGAGCTAATTCCCTAGACACAATGGGCATCCCGAGCCATGAAGGCCCGAGAGACCCCTTAGCATGCAATCAACAGCATAACTCATACTTAGAATAAAATGCGGAAGACAAACTGAAAACCAGAAAATCCCATAATAAAACTTAACTGTTGAGGATAACAATCCATGAAAAACTAAACCCAGTCTACATCCATCTGTGAAGCCTCTAATGAATTGAAAACACCAACTTGACTAGGCTGGGACAAGGCCCCCGACCGGACTATAAAACTAAATGAAACTAATGTTTGGATAGAATGCGTTCCAAAGTAAGGAAGGCTCACTAACTTTGAATGTCTGAGGAAAATCTACTGGTTTGCGAGACCAAGGGACTTGTCATGTCCCAAAATACCTCATGGCCATGACAGGCTCCAGCTAACAACACTTGTCGGGAGAACTAATTTTTCATATGTTCACAATGTATACAACACTGAGATAAGAATATGTGCAATCTCAAATACATGAAATAATCATTAAACGCAAAGTAATTATCCAACAATATATCGCATAACGATTTATGGAAACAACAGTAGTTTAGGTACCAAATCTCTAACCCAAAACCCATACTAGACCATGGAGAATCTAAACAAAGTTACATGAGTTCAGCTTTCGGGCAGGCAAGCCCAACAAAAAAAATATAAGCTAACAATAACTAAAGATGGATGAAATCCTCCACAAACAATGCAAAGGTTCACCTCAGCAACAGAATCCACAAGTAAAGACCGTCAGCCACAAGTCTCTCTCTGCAACCATATCTATAAATATGTAAGTAAGGAGTGAGCTATATATAAATATAACCCAGTAAGATTCTTGACCCACTACTTCAATACCCCTGGAACAAGTGTTAGAAAATACAAGGAACAAAAAAAATACACAAACAATATGTACATAATATCTCCCATAAGGTAATGTTAATAAGATCCAAAAGGAAGTTCAAAAATACAACTCTACATCCCAACTCAATCCACTCTCACGACTTATCATAAACGGCAGTGAAGGTGATCGTTCTAGCACCTCAACAAGTCCATGGCCGCATATATAATGCCCCAAAAGTCTACTACGGCAGCAAGTACAAGCCCCTAACATATTACGGCAACATAAGTAATGCCCTAACATATTAAGGCAGCTATGTATGCCCTAGAGACTATAACGGCAGCAAAAAAAATATATTCAACGCCCCAACCTCACCTCACATTTCACCTATAAATAATTCTCAATACACTTCTCAAAATACATATCCACAACTAGTCAAAGGCCACAAATGCTACCCAATTCACGCTTGTCCCAACGCATGGACGAGGCAGAAAAATATAATTTTTATAAAGCAGATTTGAAAAGCAAGTATCAAAGCTTAAAGTCTCACTTATATCGCTAAAGACAATTTTTCCAACTTTGCAATGTGCATAACATCAACCAATAACGACCAAAAGGATCAATCTAAAACAAAATATTAAATAACAATATCAATTATACTATTCGGGGTCAAGTCTCAACATCCCTAACCTTTAAGTTTAGAGCTAAATCCTAATATCTCGCATCTTAACCCATAAATTTAAAAATAATCTAACAAAGGAGGCCTCCAAAATAGGTCATAGCTCCATATTATTGAGTCCTAGCCACTCGATGATGACTCATCATAAAGCCAAAAGGGACACTATGTTTTCGGCATTGAACCAAACATAAAAACAGAAAACAAAAGGGACAATTCCAGCAATAGTTACGCCATAACTTGTGAGGCTTATACATGCTAAGAAATTCCAACATATTTGACCAATAAAAAACACCCTTAAACAATATAGTGATCAATTAATCACTATTAGTCAATAGCAACTCAAACAATAATTAACTACACACACATGTATTACGTCTTGCCTCCTACTTGTTTATTTTATTTTTTCTCTTCTTTTTCCAGTACCTATTCAATATTAATAAATTTAATTCCCTCAATTTAGTAGTAGATAATTATTCATGGAATCTCCAATTTTGAATGATCAACTAATTAGTAGAAAGAAATTATCACCTTTTATTATATAGATTTGACATAATACGTGGGTATACCACCATAATGAATTCGTGAGACCATTACCTAAAGGTTAAAATCACTCCAAACAGCAGTATCCATAATATGTAAGCCACCCAAAATAACCCAACGCACTCAACTTTTCTTTTCTCCCAATAGTGAAGAGATCAATTACCCTAATAATATACTCTTGTTCTATTTCTTTCTTTTAAGCGTGAAACTGAAATAAGGGAGTGGGTAGGGCCCACTCTTTTAAATCCTCTTAATTAAAAACAAATATATGGCCAAATTACCCCTTTACCCCTCATTAAAAGGTCTGTTTATTATATTCTCCCCCACTTAAATAAATATTCATCCTCGAACGGGTATCGAATCATACCTGAAGTGTCAAATAAGTGAGGATATCTAACTCGTATCTCCTCCTCAGACTCCCAAGTAGCCTCCTCGATTGGATGATTACGTCATAATACCTTGACTGAAGCTATCTTTTTCGATATTTATTGCCGCACTTGCCTATCAAGATCAGCTATCGGGCTTTCCTCATAAGTCAGATTCTCATCGAGCTCTACATCCTCTAACTGGATCTTATGACTATCATCACAAACATTGCATCTAAGCATCGATATATGAAACACAGGATGAACTGCAAATAATCTCGGAGGTAAAGCAAGTCTATACGCCACCAATCTAATTCGGTCCAAAACCTCATAAGGACCAATGTATCTAGGACTTAGCTTACCTTTCCATCCAAATCTCATAACTCCATTCATGGGTGAAACTTTCAAAAAAACTTTCTCCTCTTTTTCAAACTCTAAATTGCGGACCCTCTTATCATCATAGGACTTCTGCCTGCTTTGTGACATCTTAAGTCGATCCCGTATCACTGCAACCTTCTCCAATGCTTACTGAACTAACTCTGGACCTAATAACTACGCTTCACCGGGCTCAAACTAGCCAACTGGTAAACGACACTTGTGATCATAAAGAGCCTCATACGGTGCCATTTGAATTCTCGACTAGTAGCTATTATTATAAGCAAACTCTGCTAAAGGCAACTGGTTATCCCACTGTCCACCAAAGTCAATCGCAAGCTCTAAGCATGTCCTCCAAGATCTGAATAACTCATTCAAACTGCCAGTCGGTCTACGGATAAAAAGCGGTACTCAACTCAAATTGTGAACCCAATGATTTCTGAAAAGATCTGCAGAACTCAGTAGTGAACTGTGTACCTCGATCAGATATGATTGAGATAGGTACACCATGAAGCCAAACTATCTCCCAAAGGTAAATTTCTGCTAATTGCTTCGGACTATAAGTAACCCGAACTGGTATGAAATGGGCAGATTTTGTAAGTCTATCCACTATCACCCAAACTGAGTCGTCCCTCCTGAAATTATTGGCAACCCAACAATGAAATCCATAGTAATCTTTTCCCACTTCCACTCTGGAATAATCAACTTTTGCATCATTCCACCAGGTTTTTGATGTTCATATTGGACTAGCTGACAATTTAAATAACTAGTCACATGTTTCAAAATATCAACCTTCATACCTTTCCACCAGTACAATCCGTACAAGTCTTGATATATTTTTGTAGAACCAGGATGGATAGAGTACCTCAAGCTATGAGCCTCATCAAGAATTAGCTGCCTCACATCACCTACCATGGGAACACACAATCTTTCATGACGACGTAACACACCTTCACCATCAATAGTGAAAGACTTACCACCGCCATTCTGCACTTGATCTCGAAGCCTAACAAGGTAGGGATCATCGTATTGCCAAGTCTTAACTTTCCCAACTAAGGACGACTGAACCATCACAACTGCAAGTAACTTTCCAGGCACCGTGTGATCAATTCAAACTCTATGATTTGCTAAAGACTGAATATCCATAACCATAGGTTGCCTTTCGGAAGAAAACCGGGCCAAGCTGCCCATAGACTTCCTACTCAAAGCGTCTGCTACTACATTAGCCTTCCCAGGATGATACAAGATAGTGAGATCATAATCTTTAAGTAACTCTAACCACCGTCGTTGTCTCAGATTCAGATCTCTTTTCTTGAATACGTACTGCAGACTTTTGTGATCAGCACAGATTTCACATGGCTCACCATAAAGATAATGGCGCCAGATCTTGAGTGCAAAAACAACCGCAGCCAATTCCAAGTCACGAGTTAGATAATTCTTCTTATGGACCTTTAGCTGTCGAGAAGCATATGCCACCACTTTACCATTCTGCATCAAAACACAACCCAATCCAATTCGAGATGCATCACAATAAATATGAAACCACCCTCAGTAGTAGGTAAGGTCAAAATCAGAACTGAAATTAATGTTGTCTTTAATTTCTAAAAACTTTCTTCACATTTATCTGACTATTGAAAACCACACCCTTTTGAGTTAAGCACGTCAATGGAGCAGCTACCTTTGAGAATCCCTCTACAAACCTCCTATAATAATTAGCTAGCCCCAAGAAGCTACGTATCTCTGTAACAGTACTAGGTTGTGGCTAATCTTGAACTGCTTCAATCTTCTTTGGATTAACATGAGTTCCATCTCTTGACACCACATTTCCCCAAAAAGAAATTGTGCCCAACCAAAACTCATATTTTGAGAACTTATCATAAAGCTTGTGTCCTCTAAGTGTTTACAGCACAACTCTCAAGTGTTATCCATGCTCTGCCTCACTTCGAGAGTATACCAAAATGTCATCAATGAACACAGTCACAAAATGGTCTAAGTATGTCTTGAATACCCTGTTCATAAGGTCCATAAATGTTGCAGGTGTATTAGTCAGTCCAAAAGACATTACTAAAAAATCAAAATGCCCATACCTGGTCCGAAAAGTTGTCTTAGTGATATCTTAAGCCTTGATTCTCAACTGATGGTAACCTGATCTCAAGTCAATTTTAGAAAAGTAAGTATCACCCTGAAACTGATCGAATAGATCATCAATACGAGGCAAAGGATATTTATTCTTGACTATTGCCTTAGTCAACTGCCTTTAATCAATGAACATTCTCATCGTGCCATCTATCTTTTTCAGAAATAGCACAGGTGCACCCCAAGGTGATACACTAGGCCTAATGAATCAGTTATCAAGTAACTCCTGGAGTTGAACTTTCAATTCTCTCAACTCAGCAGGAGCCATACAGTAAGGTGGAATAGAGATAGGTTGAGTCCCTGGCACTAAATCAATGTTGAACTCAATTTATCTCATCAGAGGTAGCCCCGACAAATCATCTGGAAATACATCAACAAATTCTCGAACAATGGGAACACTGTCAACAGCAATATCTTCTACTTGAGTGTCATGAATAGTAGCAATGAAACCCAAGCACCCATGATTAATCATTTGACGTGCTTTAACATAAGATATTATCTTTCCCTGAGTCATAGAAGTCATACCGTTCCACACAAAAGGTATTTCTCCAGGAATATCAAAACGTATAATCTTAGCATAACAATCAACCAAAGTGTAACATAACCCCAACCAATCCATACCCATAATCATATCAAAGTCGGTCATCGACAACACAAATAGATCAACTATGGTGTCCTTACCCTGAACAGATATCACACAGTCTCTATAAACTCTATCTACTACTAAGGTCTCCCCCACCGGGGTCCTAACAATATATGGAACAACAAGAGACTCAATCCTTCTTTCAAAGAATAAAGCAAAAGACGGAGACACATACGAGTATGTAGAACCAGGATTAATAAAAGAATATGCCTCATGAGAATTTATAGTGATAATACCTGTGACTACTGTATTAGATGCCTCTATGTCCTGTCTAGCCAAAGCAATGAATCTCGGTGGTAGACCTGCTATTTAAGAATCCTGAGCACCCTGTCGACCCTATCCACGAGTACTCTGTGAAGCAATCCTATCTGGATGAGTATGACCATAAGTACCTGCAACATCTCTTTGCACCTGAGGAGTAGCTTGACTAGACCAAGAATTTCCCTTAGGACAAAACTTAGCAATGTTCCCTCTCTCACCACAAGTATAACAAGGACCGCCAACTCAAAAACAATGTCCAGTATGATTTCTGCCATAATTAGAACATTTTGAATGCTGCTCGAACTGAAAAAACCATCACCCTTTCTCTGTGTCTGCTTTTACTAACCCTGTATAGCTGGATAACTATTCCTTAAAGATTGACCCACTGACTCTGACTGCATAGGCCTAGACTGTCCACAATCAAACCCACTCTTGCTCCCAGATAGAACACCACAAACCCACCTGAGTTACGTGTCTTCTTATTTTCTCGATTAATTTTTTCCATCTTATAATAGGACTCGGAATGGAAAGTAGTGTCAAACACCTTAGAATAGGATCCATTACGCACATCGCGTATCACTAGACCACGATAATGAGCCTCAAGTCCATCCATAAATCGTCTTACTTTCTTCCTCTGATCTGCAACTAAAGATGGAATATACCTAGATAACTCAATAAACTTAGCTTCTTACTCAGTGACTGTCAGGGATCCCTGTCGTAACTCATTAAACTGGGGTCTCATGTCATCTTGTTTGCTCAAGGGAATAAATCTATCCAAGAATATAGTTGAAAACTCTGACAAAGTGATCGTTGGTATCCTTGTTTGTCTGCCCCTCAACACAGAAGTCCACCATGCCTCAGGAGACCCTGAGAATAGAAAAGTGGTAAATTCTACACCACGAGTCTCCTTTAGTCCCAAAGTAGTCAGTATCTTCTCACAGCGATCTAAAAAATTTTGAGGCTCAACAAAAGATGGTGTAGAATCAAACTCCGGTGTCTTAAGATCCATGAAATTCATAAGATTCTTGAGTTTCCCTACAACTGCAATCGAATGATCAACTAATGGAAGTGCCTGAGAGGTTGCAATATTTAATTGAACGTATGCCGGCATCTGCGAAGTATCCTGAGGAGCTGGAGTTCGACCCTGATTGGGCATCAAAGCCTCCAGTACATTCAACATTCTGACCACAACGTCGGCAAGCAATGTAACAGTAGGTATAACAACAGGTACTGCAACTGGAGTATCATGATCAACCTGGTCCTGTACTCGCTCAGGACCCATAACTTAGGGCTGGCCCCCACTTCTAACTCCCTATTGAGGATTAGACAATGCCTTAGTTCGAGGCCTAGTTGGATGAGACCTAACTCCACCACCACCATGGGTAGGATCCTGTCCAGCACCACGTCCAACAAGTGCATTAGATCAACCAGTGGAGGAAGAACCACATCTCTTAACCATCTACGAAATAACATTTGAAGGTTAGACTAAATTCAACTCAACGCACGAACACTAATAATAAAATGGAAACTTACTAAATGTTCCATAGCCTCAAGTTCATAAGTATGGGCGCCTACATACCTATGAACAAGAATCTACTAAACACTGCTCCATGACTAGGAACCTATAGCCTAGGTTTTGATACCAACTTTGTCATGTCCCAAAATACCTCATAGCCATGACTGGTTCCCACTAACAACACTTGTCGGGAGAACTAATTTTCCATATGTTCACAATGCATACAACACTGAGATAAGAATGTGTACAATCTCAAATGCATGAAATAATCATTAAACACAAAGTAATTATCCAACAAGATATCGCATAACGATTTACGGAACAACAGTAGTTTAGGTAATAAATCTCTAACCCAAACCCCACACTAAACAATGGAGCATCTAAATAAAGTTACATGAGTTCAGCTTTTGGACAAGCAAGCCCAACAAAATAAATATAAGCTAACAATAACTAAATATGGATGAAGTCCTCCATGAATAATGCAAAGTTTCACCTCAACAACAGAATCCACAAGTAAAGATTGCCAGCCATAAGTCTCTTTCTACAATCGTATCTGCAGATATATAAATAAGGAGTGGGCTATAAATAAATATAACCCAGTAAGATCCTTGACCCACTACTTTAATACCCCTGGAACAAGTGTTAGAAAATACAAGGTATAAAAAAAATACACAAATAATATGTACATAATATCTCCCATAAGGTAATGTTAATAAGATCCAAAAGGAAGTTCAAAAATACCACTCCATACTCAACTCAGTCCACTCTCATGACTTTTCATAAACGGCAATGAAGGTGATCGGTCTAGCACCCCGACAAGTCTGCGGCAGCATATATAATGCCCTAAAAGTCTACTATGGCAGCAAGTACAAGCCCCTAACATATTACGGTAGCTATGTATGCCCCTAGAGACTATAACGGCAGCGATGAAAATATATTCAACGCTCCAACCTCACCTCACATTTCACCTCAACATAATTCACAATACAATTCTCAAAATACATATCCACAGCTAGTCAAAGGCCACAAACTTTACCCATTTCACGCTTGTTCCAACACATGGACTAGGTAGAAAAATATAATTTTTATAAAGCAGATTTGAAAAGCAAGCATCAAAGCTTCAAGTCTCACTTACCTCACTAAAGACAAGTTTTCCAACTTTGTAATGAGTAGAACATCAACCAAAAATGACCAAAAGGATCAATCTAAAACAAAATATTAAATAACAATATCAATTATACTATTTGGGGTCAAGTCTCAACATCCCTAACCTTTAAGTTTAGATCTAAATCCTAATATCTCACATCTTAACCCATGAATTTAAAAATAATCTAACATAGGAGGCCGCCAAAACAGGTCATAGCTCCACATTATTGAGTCCCAGCCACTCGATGATGACCCGTTATAAAGCCAAAAGGGACACTATGTTTTCAGCATTGAACCAAACAAAAAAAATAGAAAACAAAAAGGATAATTCCAGCAACAGTTACGCCATAACTCTTGAGGCTTATACATGCTAAGAAATTCCAACATATTTGACCAATAAAAACCACCCTTAAACAATATAGTGATTAATTAATCACTATTAGTCAATAGCAACTCAAACAGTAATTAACTACGCACATATGCATTACATATTGCCTCCTGCTTCTTTATTTTCTTTTTTTTCTCTTCTTTTTCCAGTACCGATTCCATATTAACAAATTTTTTTCTCTCACTTCAGTAGTAGATAATTATTCATGGCATCTCTATTTTGAATGATCAACTGATTAGTAGAAAGAAATTATCACCTCTTATTATACAGATTCGACATAATACATGGCTATACCACTATTATGAATTCATGAGACCATTACCTGAAGGTTAAAATCACTCTAAACAGTAGCAACCGCAATATTTAAGCCACCCAAAATAACCCAACGCACTCAACTTTTCTTTTCTCCCAATAGTGAAGAGATCAATCACCCTAATAATATGCTCTTCTTCCGTTTCTTTCTTTTAAGCGTGAAACTGAAATAAGGGAGTGGGTAGGTCCCACTCTTTTAAATCCTCTTAGTTAAAAATAAATATATGTCGAAATTACCCCTTTACCCTTATTAAAAGGTCTGGGTTATTGCAGGACTGTGCCTCAGAAACTGAAATATAGAGGGTCAATACTTGAAAGTACTGGTATGTAGAACAATCCAAAAATAACACATACTTCATGTAAAATAAGTAAGAGCATTACGAAAAGCAATTTATCATAATATATATAGAGAGAGAAATACATGGCATAATCAGTGCGCTTCAAAACATCCTCATAATCCATGACTCAACTCTTTGTTTTACTTTTGAGCTAGATGGTACACGCTACATTTCTGAGTATCCCACGGTCAATTTGGAATCCGCCTTGACTCGTGTAATACCCCGTATTTTTTTGCTAGAATTCTAACCGTCGTTCCTGCACGTCTAAGCTCTAATCCAAGTGATTCTCACGTGAATACAAGATACATGATCATTATCCTAGTCTATGGAGTAGTTTAGAGGTGGAAAATATTTATAGCAATGACCTAGAACAAGGTTGAGCTAAGACCAATTGATTCATCCAAAGTTTGACATTCAATTCTATAAGGGTCAACTTCAAACATGAATATCTCTTAATATACATGGAATTTTTCATCCCAAAACCTATCAAATTGTATATAATTAAATTAGCTTTCCAACGATAACAATTTCATGAAAATCCAACACCCGAGCAAGGAGTTATGGCATTGCAAAGTAGAGTGCGTCGCCTAACCAATCGCACATGGCTACTGGAATAGGTGTGCGATAAGTAATGCGGCGCATACTTAAAAGTGTACGATAATCAATGTGGCTCATACTTAAATGTGTGCAATAAGCAATGCGGCACATACGTAAATGTATGCGATAAGCAATGCAGCGCACACTTGGTGTTTCAGGTAGTAAAAACACTCCGTTTTGAGTTATTTTGAGGGCAATTAAGTATTTTGGAACTCCTTAGACTCCCCTAAACTTAACCTTATGAATTTAATAGAATATAAACATATCATAAACCTATTATCAATCTAAGTTCATCATCCAAGAACACTAAAGGAGAAATTAACTAGGGTTGCACAATCAAAATTGAAGGTCCAATCTTTCAGCGAATCCGTTACCATAAAGGTATGTGGGGTTTTCAACAAGAACATCCTTTCATTCTACTGCCCAAAAATTTGTACTATTTTATGAAGATACATGATTTTACTTGTTTAATTATGAATTTGAGATGGAAACTATTATCCTATATTCTTGTTCAAGAAACTATGATATTTTTGTGATTTCTTAAAGATAAATTCCTTGAGTTTTGATGTTAATATCATGTTTCAAGTTGAATTTCCAAATTTTCATATGATTTATACTTGTTTTCTATACAAAGTATGAATCTTGAAATGTTTTGCTCAAGTGTTGATAAATGGTATTTAAACCCTCTTTGAGATTATGATCTATGGTGAAGTGATGTGTTATACACACCTTGATATTTGAATGATTTGACCTTTTGATCTTGAAAGAGTTAATTTTAAACTCTAATGAGAAAAGAAATCCATATGTTGATTTATTATGAAAAAAGGGTAGCATGATGGCTCCCGATATGAATTGTTGAATTACGTTGTTGTGGATTTCATTTGAAATGATCTGAGCTAAGTCTGGGAGTAGTCTTTAGCACCGAGTGGGAGGTATAGCTGTGATTGGTACTTCCCTAGAACTATGTGCCCCCGTAGGATGTGAGCCTAAGGCTAATTGATATAGTGATCACTAGTGAACAAAAGATTAAGGTCCTACTCCGATGGCAAGGATAGGATAGCTCTCCCCAATGTGTGTTGGACGTTGGACTCCATGTATCTCACATGGTTTATGTCGGTTGTAAGAGACTCCCAATGTGTGTGTGTGTATTCTCCTATCTAATATGAAAAGTCTTATTCTTCTATCTGAGATGAAAACATATTTGTTTGAAAGACTGAGTTTGAGAAAGTCATTATTTTCGAAAGATTTAATGAACATATATTCCAAAGAGAATTGTTATGAGATTTGATTGCTTTGATGATTTGGAATCGAGATGAAAGTGAATTGTGATTTATTATGATGACTCACATGTTTCACCCGATATATTTTACTCTCTTATGATTATGATGATTTTAATTTGAGCTAAGTGAGTCATTTATATCAGCATGCATAATTTTATAAATTATGATGAAATTAAGATATTATTTTATATATGCATTGCACCCCCATATGCTCGATACGTTTCTATGGTACTGACCCACATATTCGTATATGGGCTACATTTTCTTGGAATATAGGTACAAGGTATAGTGTACATCTTCAGATCCAGTCAGTTCACAGCATCCAGTCAGCAGGTGATGAGTCCCTTTGATTCAAGGGCTTGAGTTAGTTATACAGTTCGAGAAGTATTGTATTTTGTTTATTCAGTCGTATTGAGTTGGGTTAGTCGGCAGTCATGACTCAGCTACCTGCAGTCAGTACTTGTAGAGGCTTCATAGACAGTCAGTAGAAGTTGATGTATTCCGCTTTAGTTTTGGTTGTAAAAGCAGAGTTGTAATCTTGTAAATTTAGTTTTATATCTATCATATTTAGAAAAGAGTTATTTTTTTACAGATTTGTATAGATTTATACTTTTTGTTCAGTTGCTTATAAGTTATGCCAGTAGAAGGGTTAGCTTGGGGTCACTTGTGATCCTAAGCATCGTGTGACGTCTCGAGACCCGATTTTGGGGCGTTACAAACTTGGTATCAGAGCACAGAGTTCAAGTGTCCTAGGGTGTCAATGAAGTCGTGTCTAGTAGAGTCTTTTGGAATGGTACGGAGACGTCTGTACTTTTTTCGAGAGGCTATAGGGCTTTTAGGAAATGTCTCCATTCTTTCAAGTCTTAAATCTTGTTATAGAAAAGTTCACCAAGAAACTTATATAGATTCTCATCTTAATCTAGTCAGGACATCTCTACATCTCTGCCTTATTTCTAAGGTATCAGAAATAGTTGAGCTTAATTCTCCATAGATAGTTATGGAATTGTAAGAGAGCTACAAAAGTATCCTATCAGTACTTTTGAGTTTTGAAAACTGAAGTGTTTTATCAGGCCTGTAAAAATCGTGCACTAAGCTCGAGTCAGATATGCTTTCAAATTTCTCCTCAGAATCCATAATAATAATCTATACTTCTCTATCTATGTACTGTTCTTGAGGTAACATGTTCGGCAAGTTCCAATTTCCTCCCCAAATAATGCTCTTATATTTGCTGGCGAAAGTTTCAGAAGTTATAAAGCGGCTTGAGATGAGCCTTTTAGTGTGTTATAAGTCCCTCAAATTTAAAGTTATGCCCTCGTTCTTACGAGTTATTCAATTAAGATAGAGTAAGGTGTATTCTTAGATCATTGAATGTTGTGTGTCAAGTTTCTATCTCTTGTAGTATATAATTTTGTTATCATTGTGGTTGTAAAAAATCAAAGTCTAGTGAATCCGTGTGGGGCCTATTTCGATTCACTTGCATAGTAGCTTTGTTATTCATCTAATTTTTTTGTTCAAAACACAAAACCAAAGTCTAGTGAAGCCGTGTGAGGCCTATTTTAATTCACTAGCAACTTGTTGATTATCTTGTTGTTCTTGTGTTGGTTGAAAGTTTGGGTTTAGAGGTGTAGTGACAAGAAAGGTGGTAAGGGTAATTTATTGAGTGTATGTATAGCCGAATCTTGTTTTTGCATATGATCGAGTTAGTAATGAAGTGATATATCCTTGTTTGTTAGTTTAGTGAAAGTTAGAGAAGGAGATTTTAGTTAAGGTGGATTGTTGTTTTCTTGAAGTATGAAAAGAGTTGTTGATGGTGTTTTTGGTGCTAGAAAAGTACAGTTTATTGGTGAAAGTACTTGGTGGTTGAGTAGTGTTACTTTAGGCTTTCCTGAGATTGCAGGAGGAAGTTTAGTTGAAATTTATAGAGCTATGAAAGTAATTTAGGTGCGAAGATGGGTAAATAGTAATGATGTGAAGAAGGAGGATGTGTTAACAAATTATGAATAAGACAGGCCATATGATTATGATCGATTGTCATTGTGTACTAATTTTTCTTAATGTTGTGTTCTATAGTTTTGAAGTGAAAATTGTGTGTGAGATTGGGTTGTAAATCATGTTTAGCTCTACACATTAAGTTTGAACAGTTGATGGTTCGGTTGTTGATGCTAGTTATATGGAGGTGATCTAGTAGGCCGGAACAGTGTATGCAAGAGTATAAGATCATGTGTTCGTAATTAAGTATGGTGTAGAGGTGTGCCCAAGGTGCTATGGGGCTGCATTATTTTTTAGGATTATTGCATATTGTGTGGTTAGTAGTAATGTTGAGTTGCTAGGTGGAGAAAGGCTAGTTAGATAATTTATGTTGTTCTTGATAGCTAAGTTAAGGAGTTATGATTAAATATGTTGAGTCTTTTTAGTATGATTTTATTCTCATGGTTTGGGAAAAATATAAGTATAGAAGTGTGATCTTGGTAGGCTATGATTATGTGATTAGAGATGTAGATATGGTTGTAAATGAGAGTGCAAGTCTTTGATGATGATTATTGAAGCTAGAGATTAAGGATGACATATGGATGGGTTGTTCAGGAATAGATCGGTAAGTTCGAAATTAGTTTATTCCTGTGAGTTTAGCATTTATTTGTAGATATTAGAATGATGAAATTATGGCTTAATCTCGAGGATATGGAGTAGACCATCATACTTAGAATACTAGTTTTGACCTAAGGGGGAGATGGTTAGTGAAGAACCAAATCGAGTTTTGAGAATTAGATTGTGATACATGTCACTAATGAGTTATGATGAGATAGTGATCCCTTCTTACTCTAGAGTATTCCTTGGATTTCAGTCATTACAACACCAAATCCATCACTTTCTTAACAAATCCATGCCACAGGCCTATGCTTATACCTATCATGTGTGCTCAAGCCCATTCTCAGCTTCTAGCAAGCATGTAACAGCTTCACTCTGTGATTTGAGTTATCTCTTATGAGTCTATGAACTCCAGTCTTATGTTGAATAGCTCATGATAAGTATAAACTCATGTTTCAAAGTATGACCAGTGTTTAAACTCATGATACTAGTGAAGTTCGCATTATATCATGCATGTCCTCAGTTTAGATTTCTTTAATGAATCTATGCCTTTGATATTTTATTCCTCAGGACAAAGATAAGTGTTAATGTTATGTATTGTAGTTTTCGTGCTTCTGATTCATATGTGTTAGCCCTTCGGTGACCTCTTCCTATGTTAAGATAGTGGTGATGATAGTGGATAAGCAATGGTTTATATGTGAGAGAGTTGATGACCCTCATTAAGAAAGATTATTTATGCTTTTCTATGTAAGGCTAAAGTGTTAAGTAAGATTGAGGCTAAGTCTTTGATACATGTCATGGTTAGTTAGAAATTGTGTGTATGTTTTTAAGAATAGTGCAAGAAAATTATTGTTGATAAAAGTTTAGAGAATATGCGAAGTATGCCTTTAGGGGTATTTGCCTTAAAGTTATATGTGATTTTTAATGATAGGCTTGAATGTCATGTTGGGTGTAAGATGATGAATGCAATATGCACTAGTGAATCCATATCAAGAGTTTTAAATTAGTCACTAAAGTGGTAAGGCATGTTATGCTTAGGGTGTGAGCTCTAAGAAGATATAGAATATTGACCCTTGTGGTTTAGACTAGTATTGTGGTTTGGCATGTTGTATCTTGTTATTTAGTGTTAGGCTTGATCATGGTGAGAGAACTTAGTTTAGTTTAGACCTTAGTAGAAAGATTTTGCAGTGCCAATATGAGAATTATAAGTTAAATCAAATGAGTATGGTATTTAAGGGGAATGGTATAGTTAAGAGAGCATTTGAGAAGTGATGCTAAGCTTGAAAGTAAGAAGTTGTGTTGCCTACAGCCTAGCAATCCTATCCTAGTTTATGAGTTATATAACTATATTCCATGCTTTAGAGTTATATCAATGTTGTAAAGCCTTAGTCAAATGTCTTGTTCAGAGCATGCCCAAAATTCTTTGCTCCCTAATGTCAATAGAATTTCGTAGAAAAGTTTTAAAGAAATACTCCATTTGAGTATGGGTAGTCAGTATGATCCAGTCCATATAGCCTGTAATCTAGTTTAGCAAGCAAGGAGATAAGCTCCTATAGATTCTTAATTTTCCAGCTAGTCTTACTATCCGCAGTCTAATACGTATGTACATTCCAAGAGGCAATGTGTTTGTGTCCAATTAAATTATGAATTCAGATCAGTTCATGCATCAGTTTCAGTTTCAGATATTAAGTCAAGATTCAGTTCGTAAGTATCCTGTGTAGTATCACAGTCTCTTCCTAGTATTTTCATCAAATTATTATCATTCGGGGACGAACGATCCCAAGAGGGGGATGTTGTAATACCCCAAGATTTCATGTCATAAACCTCTCATCCTTTCTCATGATATCAGATCCAGTGCAAAGTAATGGTTACTCATAAGTTGACACTCTCGTTTCTATCTTAGCAATATAGTTATTTTTCTTGAGGATTCATACACTTGCAGACCAGTTCAGTAGCTCATTATTCTTGAGATACAGTGATTCAGTTCTATCAGTTACACATGATAGCTTGAAGACTAATATTCCTCTGTGTTTCAGGTTAATTATCCACATTCGAGGACGAATGTTCCCAAGGGGGAGATAATGTATTACCCCGTATTTTCGTGCTAGAATTCTAACCATCGTTCCTGCGCGTCTAAGCTCTAATCCAAGTGATTCTATGTGAATAAAATTTGCATGATCATTATCCTAGTCTATGGAATAGTTTAGAGGTGGAAAATGTTTATAGCAATGACCTAGAACAAGGTTGAGCTAAGACCAATTGATTCATCCAAAGTTTGACATTCGATTCTACAAGAGTCAACTTCAAACGTGAATATCTCATAATATACATGGAATTTTTCATCCCAAGACCTATCAAATTGTAGATAATTGAATTAGCTTTCCAACGATACCAATTTTATCAAAATTTGACACCTGAGCAAGGAGTTATGGCTTTGCGAAGTAGAGTGCGTCGCCTAACCAATTGCACATGGCTACTGGAATAGGTGTGCGATAAGCAATGTGGCGCATACTTAAATGTGTGCGATAAGCAATGCGGCGCATACGTAAATGTATGCGATAAGCAATTCGGCGCACACTTGGTGTTTCAGGTAGTAAAAACACTCCGTTTTGAGTTATTTTGAGGGCAATTAATTCTTTTGGCACTCCTTACACACCCCTAAACTTAACCTTACTAATTTAATAGATTCTAAACACATCATAACCCTATTATCAATCAAAGTTCATCATCCAAGAGCTAAAGGAGAAAAACAACTAGGGTTGCACAATCAACATTGAGGGTCCAATCTTTCAACGAATCCGTTACCATAAAGGTATGTGGGGTTTTCAACAAGAACATCCTTTCGTTCTTGTGCCTAAAAATTTGTACTATTTTACGAAGATACATGATTTTACTTGTTTAATTATGAATTTGAGAGGGAAACTATTATCCTATATTCTTGTTCAAGAAACTATGATATTTTTGTGATGTCTTAAAGATAAATTCCTTGAGTTTTGATGTTAATATCATGTTTCAAGTTGAATTTCCAAATTTTCATATGAGTTATAATTGTTTGCTATACAAAGTATGAATCTTGAAATGTTTTGCTCAAGTGTTGATATATGGGATTTAAACCCTCTTTGAGATTATGATCTTTGGTGAAGTAATGTGTTATACACACCTTGATATTTGAATGATTTGACCTTTTGATCTTGAAAGAGTTATTTTTGAACTCGAATGAGAAAAGAAATCCATATGTTGATTTATTATGAAAAAAGGGTAGCATGATGGCTCCCGATATGAATTGTTGAATTACGTTGTTGTGGATTTTCTTTTGAAATGATCTGAGCTAAGTTCGGGAGTAGTCTTTAGCACTGAGTGGGAGGTATAGCTGTGATTGGTACTTCCCTAGAACTATGTGCCCCCGTTGGATGTGAGCCTAAGGCTAATTGATATAGTGATCACTAGTGAACAAAAGATTAAGGTCCTACTCCGATGGCAAGGATAGGACAGCTCTCCCCAATGTGGGTTGGACGTTGGACTCCATGTAGCTCACATGGTTTATGTCGGTTGTAAGAGACTCCCAATGTGTGTGTGTGTATTCTCCTATCTAATAGGAAAAGCCTTATTCTTCTATCTGAGATGAAAACATATTTATTTGAAAGACTGAGTTTGAGAAAGTCATTATTTTCGAAAGATTTAATGAACATATATTCCAAAGAGAATTGTTATGAGATTTGATTGCTTTGATGATTTGGAATCGAGATGAAAGGGAATTGAGATTTATTATGATGACTCACATGTTTCAGCCGATATATTTTACTCTCTTATGATTATGATGATTTTAATTCGAGCTAAGTGAGTCATTTATATCAGCATGCATAATTTTATAAACTGTGATGATATTAAGATATTATTTTATATATGCATTGCACCCCCATATGCTCGGTACGTTTCCATGGTACTGACCCACATATTCGTATGTGGGCTACATTTTCTCGGAATGTAGGTACAAGGTATAGTGTATATCTTCAGATCCAGTCAGTTCGCGACATCCAGTCAGCAGGTGATGAGTCCCTTTGATTCAAGGGCTTGAGTTAGTTATATAGTTCGAGAAGTGTTGTATTTTCTTTATTCATTCATATTGAGTTGGGTTAGTCGGGAGCCATGACCCGGCTACCTACAGTCAATACTAGTAGAGGCTTCATCGACAGTCAGTAGAAGTTGATGTATTCTGTTTCAGTTTTGGTTGTAAAAGCAAAGTTGTAATCTTGTAAATTTAGTTTTGTATCTATCATATTCAGAAAAGAGTTATTTTCCACAAATTTTCAATAAATTTATACTTTTTGTTCAGTTGCTTATGAGTTATGCCAATCGAAGGGTTAGCTTGGGGTCACTTGTGATCCTAAGCACCGTGTGACATCTCGGGACCCGATTTTGGGGTGTTACAACTCGGCGGCCAAGCCCCTAATCCAAGTTTGCCGCCAGTATTAAAGTATGTAATAAAAACTAAGTATGCCTCCTTGAATGACATACCATGTCACAAGAAAAGGATATGCCTCCTTGCATGACATACCTTTTCATAAAAAGAAAACCCGCATCGGCAAAACATGGTTTCGGGATGTGAGTTATCTGAACTCGAGCCTTCTTTAGGTAACCATCTAACTCTCTTTAAGCTTAATTTTTTGTAACACCCTGATTTTCTGAATCAGAATGCTACACGGTGGTCATGACCACGAGGGACCACAAGCTAACCCATGACTGATATCTGTACCTATACACTGTATATATAGTGTAACAATGCGGAAAACATGAACATGTAGGCGATAACAGGTTAAGCCACCTTATCTACCCTCATATAACAGGTTAAGCCACCTTATCTACCCTCATATAACAGGTTAAGCCACCTTATCTACCCTCATATAACAGGCTGTGATGTCTCAACCTATGTTGGCTACATAGTTCTGAAATGCAAGGATGACGGCTAAGAATCACACCCTCATATACAGGTGAGTTCCCATCCTTGGGTTCACTCGATGCAAACTCCTACTCCCATCTGAAGAGACTGAACATAATTTAACTAACTGTACGTAAGTGGAACTTACTGAATTTCATTGACTGATGGAGTAGTACTATTATCTGAGAGTTAACTGAGATCATGAGATTTCTGAGGTTTCCTGAGTCACATGACAGACTGAGTTCTATAGATTATAGCTTGACTAAGATTATCGTGACAACATGACATGGCTCTAGGCACACAACTATGTTTTTTGGGTACGAATACTCCCAGGACTCAATAGAAGGAAACTGACACACGACATGACTTGATCACAAGATTTGAGTCCACAATTCATAATATCATAAGTAGGGGATATCATATTTCATATAGTTATTCAACATCTTAAACATTGTAGAGAATGCATAGATATATTTTGTGTACATATTGTATATCTCCATTATCTTGCATGCTTCATACCACCACAATAGCAATACATGAAAAGCATGGAATTCATATTGAAGCATATAGCTAACATGAACTTGTCATTTAGACATCATAGAACCATTCAAACATGAATTTCTAGCATCCTAAGCATTTTATCAAACACCTTGCATACATTCTTTAAGGCATAGGTGGGTTTCATACTTGCACCATATTAAACCACCTAAAGCTCATGGTTTTTAATTAACAAACATATATATTCCATGAGAACACCTTTAGACATCACATTGAAACTTAAACAACAATCGTCAACATGTACATACTCATATCACCACAAAAGTTTACAAAATAATATTTAAAACATGGTTCTTGAGCTCTATGAACAGATTGGATCCATAGATGAACACTACGCATACCTTAGTGATTGAATCTTGAAAGAGATCTAATGTTTCTAAAGGTTCTTGAAGAATTCCTTAGGCTTGCTCTTGAGGAGATGATCTTGAGAGAAAACTCTAATCTTGTGGTTGAGAGTGTAAGAGAGGGTTTTTAAGATGCTTAACTGAAGAAAAATGGGAAAAATTATGCCTCTTTAGGGTTATAAGTCGTGGAAGATGAAGAAAATGACCAAAATACCCTTATGAAATAAATTCCCAGTTGCTGAAAATCATAGCTGACGACATTTGTGACAAGGCGTCAAAAATGTGGTAAGTCATCAAAAAATATCGTCACACAGGAGTTAGAATTGATGGTTTCTGCCTAAGTCCGACGACCTTCGTGGTAGAGCGTCACAAATGTGGGAAGCTGCCACGAATACCGTCACTTAGGAGTTGGTTTCTACCTAAGGCTGACGACCTTCGTGGTAGGGCGTCACAAATGTGGTAAGCTACCACGAATGTCGTCACTTAGGAGCTGGTTTTTGCAAAGGCTGACGACCTTCGTGGTAGGCTATCACGAATGTCATCACTTAGGAGCTGGTTTCTGCAAAAGCTAACGACCTTCGTGGTAGGGCGTCACAAATGTGGTAAGCTACCACGAATGTCGTCACACAGGAGCTGGATTTTGTCTAAGGCTGACGACCTTCGTGATAGGTCATCACAAATGTGGTAATCTACCACGAATGTCGTCACACAGGAGCTGGATTCTGCCTAAGGCTGACGACCTTCGTGATAGGGCGTCACAAATGTGGTAAGCTTCTACGAATGTCGTCACACTGTTTCCAGCGTGACATGCTGGAGTTAAATAGGAATAACTCTTTGCTCCGATATCGTATCTAGGTGAAATTGGTATCGTTGGAAATCTAATTCAATTATCTATCTGTTGATAGGTCATGATCTCAAAAATTCCAAGTATAATGAGATATATGCTCATTTGAATTTGACTATACCAATATCCTTCTCAAGAATTCAATCGGTAAGGAATGTTGATAGCTGGGAGTTATTTGAAGCCTTAATATACTTCTAACTTACTCATAAAACTATAAAATAACCATGATGTACTATGCATGATCTTGGTACATGTCTCTAATATTGGTTTGGATTTTTCGGGGTATTACATTTTTAGTCCTTCAACACCATGTTTCATGCTTATAAAAAGGTTCACTTTTGAGTTCTATTAAGGGCATATCATAACGGAGTATCCTCATACCCAGACTTGCAAGTCATTCATATCTTATCATATCATATTCATAGCCCTTTTTATTCAAAAGCACATCAATGACCACCAAAAAGGATTTATCAAATCACGTGAGAGTTCTTATTTCAAAAGCATATAAAACCTATGTAAAGACATCATATTCTCAAGATTTTAACATAAGGTGGCCAACTCTTTCATAAAATGAATGCAATTCTTTCATTTAACACAATGTAACATTTATAAACAAGAGAAAACACCCTCTCATCATATCATAAACAATATCAATCTATAAATGATAGTGAAACACTCACTCTCAAGATTTTAAATCATGTGGTTGAATAACCCACAACATATTAAATCAGATAGGTATCATGATAAGAGAGTAATTTTCGTAATTCATGCTCTCAATTCGATTCTTGAAACTCAAAACATATGTACACATGAATATAGTTCAACTTTATGGAAAGACTTCACGATAAACACTTACTTTAATCAAAATAAGTTCATGATGCATGTTATTCAAAATAATTTCCCAAAACCCTTTTTCGTGTACATAATTATATATCCTTAATGCTTATTAAAACAATAATATTATGCCCATGAGATTTAGGATAGTCCCACATACCTCACTAACGATGAAAGCATAGAGAAATTTGACCCTTTGGATGTTGGAATTCTCAACCCTAGGTGTTTTCTTTCTTTTGACTTATAATTCAAACTTAGGGATTTCACAGAGGCAATAATACATTTTTGGGGATGTCTTAAATTGTGGGGAATGGTTCAAAGAGGAAAAGACTAAAAAGTCTCTCTAAGATATTTGAAAGTAACCCCGAGAAGCACAACCTCCGTGATGCGGAGGCTATCGCGGGGAGTAGCCTCCGCGGCGCGGCACCCATTGTGTGATCCAGTCTCCACAATGCAGTACTCATTATGGGAACCATACTCCACGACACAGGGCTATCGCGGAGGCTTACTGCCTCTGTATCCCAAAAATGCCTCGAACCCCATTCGAAAATTTCAAAATTTCTCTGGATTACCCTTTTAACACCCTCAATCATGATTTGAGTCAAAAATTGATATTTTAAGTACGGGGAGACCAAAAAGAAAATAGCCAAAATTTAAGGATGGTACAAGTTCGTGGGGTATGAGTTGAGCAAGGAAAATGGCTATGGAAAAGGGGCAGCAACGACAAACTATGCAGGGCAAAACCTCCACAAGGTAGGCACGAGGGAAAGCAACAAGCTGGGCACCAAGGAAGGTGTTTGGTGCCAGAATTTAAAGGTTAAAAGTGTGTCTCGCACATGTGTAGGCAGTTGTAACCAATTTTGTCTCTTGTCGGCACATTGGATGGACTTGTAATTTGAATTTGGCCTATTAATTGGGGATGTCAACTAAATTTGGCCCTTAATTTGTTAACAAAAATCAAGGAACTATGTCGATTTTATTTTTAAAATAAAAAATATTGGGAAAGCAAGTACAACCATTTTTCTTTATTAGTTTGATTCTTCTTTGTTGTGTAAATAACGTGTTTCTTATTAATATTTGTTGTGTAAATAATGTGTTTCTTATTAATATCAACAACGTGTTATGTATGTCTTTCAAATTTTTAAAAATGAAACAAGAAAAAGGATTGGAGAAATAAAATGCTTCATTTTCTTGTAAAATTTTATGTTTATGCAATAAAAGTAAAATGAAATATCTGATTTGTTCCTCTGCAATTTAATAATCGTTATATTGTTGGTTGTCATTTAGTTGAAGGACTAAAATCACACACATTGCTTAACTAAAGGTCAAATGCACTTAACATAATATCATAAGGACTAACATACGAATAATGTAATAACAAAAGGACTAAAAAATATCGTTTTCTAGCCACAATACGGTCTTTATATAAATTCCGATAATAATTCACATTAGGTTTTCTCAATCACATTCAAAACATGGATACAACATACATATTGCCTGTTTGCCTCATAATTTATATTACAGTTCTTTCAATCATTCAAAACATTGCTAGAACACAGATGGCCACAATAGACACATTGCCTATTTGCCTCATTCAAAAAATACTCTGTTATCTTAGTTATGAAGAAGCTTCTCGGATGAGCATTCTCTCCAAAACATGGCTACAAGCCTGGTCGACTCTTCCCAACTTAATATTCAAAGTTAAATCTATTACCAAAGGCGTAAAAAAAGTGGACTCACTCATGCAGAGATACAGGGACAACAAAATCCCTATCGACAAGTTTGAACTCTCATATTATTTAATGTTCAGTGATAATGATCAAGTTTCTCCTCAAATTGATAAGTGGTTTGACATTGCTCTTCAGAATGGTGTAAAATATATAGTGTATGAAATTTGATCGTACCCTTTTCCTATTATCAAAGTCTTGGCCGGAAAATATTTGAGAGAATTGGTTCTTAGTAATTGTGATCTGACAAATGTTTCATTATCTAGCGGTGTGGTGAACTGTCATTCTCTAAGAAAGCTTTCTCTATCTTGTGTAAGTTTGGATGAAAACATGCTTCAAACTCTACTTAGTAGTTGTCCTTTTATTGTCTCTTTCATCCTCAAGAGTTGTTAAGGGTTGGGAAAGATCAAGCTTTAGAATCTTCAAAGATCAAGTCAATTTCCATAAGGGCAATGGGAAAGGAACGTGTTAAAATCTAAGAACCAACTCTTGAACACTTGTCTTATTCTGATTCAGTTTATTATTCATCGAAAAACTTGGATGTTGTTGAATGTCAGAACCTGAAATCTTTAGAGCTAAAATATGTGGGGATATATAATGAATTTCTCAATAACCTTATTTCTAGATCTCAATTCCTAAGAGTCTTGAAAATTTTATGGTGTTAGTGCATAACAGATATTGATTCTTCAAATTTGGTATCATTTTAGTATATTGGAAATCGAAAACCTGAACTTAAAATGGAAAGTAAGTCTAGCCAATTGAAGCATTCAAAAATTATTCTTAACAACTACAGAGTTTTGAACTTAAATGTTGTATGGTTTTATAAGTTTTGGAAGTTTCTATCAAATTTGACCTCTTCATCTCAAGTTACCATTGTTTTTGACAAATGCAATGATATCAATATCAAAGATTTGTTATTGCACCACAGAGTTTCTACCCCCTATGTAGACATTCTAAATGTCCACTTCAAGTCAACTGTGGTGTGCCCAACATTTGTAGATGCTTTGTTGTGTAGTTCTTATCCTAGGAGACTCAATCTATTATCAACTAATGAAATGACTAAATGTTTCATCAATTATTTAATGGATATGAAGCATCCAAGTTATTTTTCTTCTCAAATATGTGAGTCTTGGCATAGTCAATTGAAAGAAATAAAAGCTTTCGATGGGAAAGATCAGCCGCTACAACTCAAAAGTGGAAAGCTCGCAATACGTACCCTTTAAGGAGAGAAAGACGAAGGGACTTTATTTTTTATTAGATTGGTGATGCAGAAAACTAATGAATATGGTGTCTATTTATTATCCGTGTGTCTATTTTCATGTCTCCATATCCCGTTCAGTGATGAAAATTGAACAATATGGTGTCAAACAGATAACTTTAGTGAAAGAAAATCGAACTCTATTCACAGGGAAAGAAGATTTCTTATAAATCCACTAATTTGTTATGTGATTTACTTGAGTTGAAGGGGTATGTTGGTGTTTTTTAACTATAGGCAGGCATTCACAAAACAGCACACTCACTTTCAACATTACATCTTTTTTTTCTCCAAGAAAGAATTGGTGTAATGCATAAGGGAATGCAGCCAATTTTCTCTGTTACATTTTATGTTCTTTGCCAAATGTATATCACTCTTAACTTAGTTTATGAAAATTTTTCATATAAGTCTTACTTTTTGCTATTGAAATAGTGCCTCCTCTCTCCCCCCACCCCCCAAGTAATCAACTACTATCACTGTACTACACCTCTCTTTTCTCACAGAAGGTCCTAAGTTATCTCTTTCTTCTTTCTGATTGTTCTGAATTTGGCCATATTCCATATGTGCACAGTCATGAGACCCTTAACTT